>JAWDEX010000010.1:4283169-4318537 GCA_035221805.1 Trichilia hirta | reverse complement strand
ATTCATTAGGAAAATATCAAATTATTTGAGAAAAAAAATTAGGATATATAACATTATTTTTATGCAAATTAATATAATAATATTATTATCATATTAATTTGTGTAAAGAATTCATTTATTTAATGATGCTTTAATATTAATTATTGTGCTTGGAACTCCATTTTATTTGTGGATTTCATGTCATCCATCCACTGCTTTTCTTTTTCCCCTTATCTTAGCTCTTGATTATTTGGATTTGGAGAGAACCAATTTGATTTCGTGCTTGTGTAAAACAAGATGATCGATCTATCAATGACTCTAGCTTAAGATCTGTCATGAACCCCACTAAATTCGTGGGTTTGATTGATAAAATAGCAATTATTAAAGCAATCAATATTGGATGACTACGCCCATAATTAAGTTCTAGGCTAATTATGTATAAAGATATATAATAATAACTCCTGTTAGCTAGCTTCAGTATCACTGAGTTGCATCTATCACAGTTAATTTTTAGCTGTAAAATTATTTATTAATTAAACAGCAATTGTGGTATTAGTCTCCATGATCTGCCATGTGTTTAACAATTAACTTAGTTTTAATATTTCATTTATTATGTATATATAACGCCATATGTGACGCCAAGATGACTCAAGTTCATTAATTAAATTTCTTGAGTTAAGTTGCTTCTATTCTCTTAATACATGTTTAGTATTGATAATCCCTCATAAGAAAATCTTAAGTTTTGACGTCATAGTTATTTTGAGGTATATTTGACAACGGGATGCTGTCACAATTACAACAATTAAAATAATTAGTTGCAAATATGAAAGTGTTTATAATTTTTAATTTACAACACAAATCATATTACTTATAATAATGATTAATAACTATTAATTGTTGAGTAAAAATATCCAATATTTTTATTATTATATTTTCAAAATTTAAGAGTTATGTTGGTTACAAACATACCCTTAATTTAGTGAGCAATTACTTAATAAATCCCCCAACACTTTGATTCCAAACATAACTTACTTTTTTCTAATAAAATTTAGAAAATTCATTAAAAATAAATATTTATATTTTTTAATTTGTTACTTGTATAATGTTAATTAGAACTATCAAACAGGCCCTTAATTACTTTTCATCAACCCACTAAAAATCTACGCAATAGATCCTTAATAACGTTGGTTGGGGGGAAAAAGTGAAGCAACAATTTGGAAACAAAAGTCTCCATCAAGATACATAAAAGAGGAAAGAGCATGGAAGTGTAATTCCTATCAATCTTGGTAATGAATAACGTACTATTTCAACCACTTCTCCTTTAGTGCAATGCACTAATTCTTGGCCAAAAGTTAAGGGTTCTACCCACGCACGCTGCAACAGCACATTCAAAGCTCTTAATGATGCTTGTTATACCTAAACATCATTATTAGCACTTAATCTTGATATCAGGTGTTAGACCCACAAATGACTGTCTCTAGTCAAATTCATTTAACAAGACATATACCAGAACTAGAGATTTCAAAACTACATGGTAAATGCTGAATTATTGAATCAAAGCAACATATATACTTACCTCACTCAATGATCATATTGACCTAAATAAAAGATGGAGATTTCACAGTGCAAAATGAAGTGTGCAAGTAATCATGTCAACAATGTTCATGGACATGTGGTCCATTAAACAGAAGTTTGAAATTCTCTCAGGTATTAGTTTTCACATTATCATGTGCATTAAACATTATGCTTGTATGGGAAGTCATTTACAGAGTCAGCAGAAATTTTTGCTCAGGGTACCAACTAATTTGCCAGCAACAGAAAGAGTTCATGAATGCATTGTATGAGAAGTTTATTAACTACGCCTTGGTGAGTATAAGAATTTGAATGTCAAAAATTTCATTTTTTTTTTTTTTTTCAATTTGTTTCAGGAAGTATAAAGAGAGTTCAAGTACTAAAGCTGCTTAGAAACTGCTAGTCGAAAAGATCCTTTGGATGTATGACAGGAAAGGGCTTATCATGTTCCCAAGAAAGATGAAAATACGGAGTAATACATGGACTGAGATAATTTCAAATTTTATATGGTGAAGTCTCACTTGTTCACCAAAATATGTCAAAATCCCAACCAACGATGACTTTGAGCCTCCGAAGATGGATACGAATCAGTATTCGTTAAGATGAGCTTTAGAAGCAGATAATCTCCTGCCTGTAGAAACATCACAAAACATTGCTTGGTGTTTTGGTATTTATATCTATAAATATATAACTATATTGGTACTGTCAATTAGCTATAACTATCGCGTTGGACATTACTGCATATTGGTACAGTCGATTAGCAAATGATATCAGCTTACAAATAGAAAATAGAAGCCTACATGTAGAATGCAATTAATGTTTTAGTTAAATTTTGCAACTTCTTGCTTCTCTGAATACTCCAAAAAAACTGTGTTTACTTCTAAAACGATATTACTGGATAAAGGGGTAGAAAATCGGAGAACTTAGGCAAACTACCATTTTTTAGGCAATGGTCAATGCAGATTATAATAAAATCAGCTATCATCCATCTTAATATATACGGTATTGTCAATGCAACCGAATGATACAGTAAAAAGAGAAAGGATTAGATAGCAGCAAATGTCGTATTTTGTAGGACTAGATAGCAGAGAAATATAAATGTCATCTTTCGTGATTAAGATTGATATCACAACCAAATAACACAAACATATCTGAAAAAGAGCTTGTATGAAACTAGACTAGTTCTCGATGCAGTCTTTTCCATCCAATACATGTTTGCACAACAATTTCAGGTTCCAACATGTAAATAATTGAGGAAATAAACCTCATAAACTGCAAATTTGCAGCAATAAATGAATTAGGAATTTTTCCTCATTCAGCGTCATGATTTCTCCAAGAATTAAGAGTTTCTCTCACAGCCTGAGCTTTGGGGGAAGTTTCCCAAGCCGGTTTCTCTGACTCCAGGACAGTACATTGTCATCTGCAAGGCAACAACACATGAGCTAACTTCAACTAAGAGAATCAATCAAATGAGAAATAAGCTCCAGATAAAATTTGGCACAAAAACGGGATGAAGGCAAAGCATTTCTTGACAATAACCATGATGATTATGATCGATGCATAGGTCATGGAGCTGAAATCTCTCTATGCATGCCTCATCCAGCACTTTTCACTTCAATAACAAATACAACGCAAATTTATGGGACACAGTACTCTATTTTATTTCTTCATGATCCATCTTAACGTTTCCCAATGATTAATTGATCCTTACGATACAAAGTTGTACAACAGCAAATTTCAACTGGCTTAAGCATTTTAATATTCATATGTGGCCACTATTCTTTCCATGAATGAAAACTAAAGCAATTCTGCATGTGGAAATCAAGGATCAAACTTCCAACAGGTTAACGAACAATGCAATAGTATCATTTCCACAACGTAAAATGCAGCTTATCAATTAGCAACAAACCCACCAAAATTATTTCAAATTGAAAAACTTTTAGCAGAAGCAGAACAACAATAACCAATAAATCACAGAGCATGCCCAAAATAAAGGAAATATTTTTTTTTTGACAGTATAGAAGAAATATTAAAATAAATTCCTAGTTATATGCGAGAGATTTATCCATTTGTATTGAATCTGATGAAGATTTAATGAGTTTCCGTTTTCCTATAGTACAACTTCTATACATTGAGTGGTGTGCTTTGGGTTTGCAAATGAAGTAGAAAAACGAGAAAGGAAGATTCACACACAGAAGTCGGTTTTGATCATGAATAACTCCATGGAACCTCCAATCAGAGCTGCCCCAACAGCAGTCAAGAAACTTCATTTCCACCGTCAACAAAATTGAAAAACCTTTTTTGAAAAAAAAAAAGAAGAAGAAGAAAACGTATAAAATCATTCTACGAAAGCGTTGGTTAGGATAAATCATAAAAAATGACGAAGTTGAAAACTTAAACCGTCTAAGATACACATAATATCGTTTAGAGAGAGAAGAGAGCGGTTTCAGTTCACTTTCACCGAGTTGGAAACATAGCGGCTAGCTTCTGTTACGGAAAATGGCGCCGTCTTAGGTACTGACCTGCCGGCAACATATCAGCCGTGGATTGCCTTTCTAATTGATTTGCACGGCTCAGATTAGCGTGGTAAGCACGACTCCTTGTGATTTACACTGTGATTTGAACACGAGTCCAATATGAAAACAAATTTGACATTCTGTTTTTTCAGTATTTTCAAATTAATTTATATTGTTATTGTAAATATAAATACGTTCTTAATATTTAATAATCTTCAAATGCTAAAAAAATAATAAAATTTGGATAAAAAAATAATTTATAAAATCATATAATAAAAAAAAGGAAATAATTATCGCAATGGGTGGAATAGGGGACATGGAGGCGCGTAAAGTTGGGTATTTTGTAATAAAATAGAAATATTTGTGCTTGTATTGTAATTTTGGTCTTCTCTTTTCTTTTCACTACAACTTTCATGGAATCGGGACACCCCTTGGGCCTACCTATCAAAACAAAACTTAATACTCCTTACTTGTCAAGCATGGAAATTGCTACTCGCATAGCATGGCCAAAATAAAATGTACAAATCATCCATCCTACATTTTCTTTAAACATAATTAATTAATAATTAAATAATATAATCTTTGTTTTTAATTTTACGCAACCATATTTGACCCATTTTATGTGTATTCATACATTTAAATACTAATAAATATTAAAAAATAAATTTATTTTTATTATTATAAATCACGTGATCGAACTTATAAAATTTTGTAAAGTATTTACTGTATAATTAAAAGTTTAAAATTGTAGACGATCCTTTCATATTAGTGAGTAAATATTCAGATTAAATTTTAATTATAATTTATTTTAATTTAAAGTAATTTCAGAGTTTGAACCAACATTTTATATTTTAGTTTCGATAAACAATATTTAATTTTGATAAATTATCAAAAAAGTTGGACATGCGTCAAACGTATGGAGCGAGTGAGAAGATTGTAAAACGGCAGAGAGTACGGAAAAAAATTGTACAGAAGGCAGGAGAGTTGCGGCTAGAAGACGAAAATGCCATATGCATCTTCCAAATGACGATGTCTGAACCTGTCGGAAACCACTACTCTATCTGTCCACAACTCCCATGATCTACTTCACTTAAACGCCTTTTAATATTTTAATGGGTTATATCAGATTATCATACAAAATAAATAATATATAATGTTGTACGATAATTTTATCAGTATAATCGATAATTTTATCAGTATAATATTAAGTTATTGATACAATATGTTGTACTGGTTTCAATCTTTTTTATTTCCCCTTTCTTTGTTGGGTTTTTGGTGTTCCTTCTTTCTTCACTTTCTTCTGACTTTCTAATTGTTTCTTGGAAGACTGTGAGCATTACTATGCCATCCACTCAAGCACAAACAGACACGAATGGAGGTGCTGAGGTTTCTCCCCAGGTTGGTCATTTTTCTGTTAACCTGTTGCAGTGAGTGTGTTTTATTTATATTTGTTTATCTTTGTGTTTGCATGCACATATAGTGGTAAAGATTGGGTTTTTCTACTTTGCTGGACACCCGAGGAAGGTGAAAAGTTCCAAGTTATGTTCTTTTGTGTTAATATATGATGGTTTCAAATTATACAGGTTTGGATTTGTTTAGAATTTTGGTAAAATATCTCTGCTATTCGTTAGGTAATGTGTGTTTGATGGTTGTTTTCTGTTTATGATCATTGATGTGTCGTTTCGGTGGATTTGTTTTGAAATGTTAACAAGGAACTACGGCTGATTTGTAAATATTTTTCAAGTGCAGCAGAAACCATGTAGTATTTATGTTATTTCTCTGGAAGAAATTGGGGTGCGCCAACGTTCATAAATGATTTGCTGCTAATTCAAAGTCTTATTTCCAAGTACTTATTAGGCAATTTCTGCAGACACTACGTGGGCTCTTTGAAGAATTGAAGTATTACACCATTGAACTTTTTTTAAATCTTAGATGTAGTTCCGTTTGATAAAAAATAGCAAGAAACCATCATGTTTCTACATGGGTGAAAACACTCATTTGTTTCACAAATTTTGGATCAACTCTCAATTTAGTTATTGAAGTTCAAAGTGATTCAATCTGGTTCTTCTGGTTCCGAGTCATCCTCCAAATCTTGTGATATGGTCAATTTTTAAATGAACGACAAGCATCTTCAACAAATTATAAATTGCATGTGCAATGATCTACTTTTGCTTGCTGGTTGTTTTAACTATTGTTTTCAGATCAATGAGATTACGTGATAACTTCATTATTGGGAATGTGAATACCGAATGAAAATACAAATTGTGTTAGGATTTAATATTACCAAGGCCTCATTGCTTTCTGTTATTGTTCTGTTCAAAAAATAAAGAATCATTGACCTTTATTATAATCCAGAAAAACTGGGATATTGGGAAATTTTGTTGGTTAAGCACAAGCTTTGGGAGCTTGGGGCTGGCAGAGAAATAAAGTACCCTTGCAGCTAACAAAGGAATATGAATTAATTATATGTATCTCATGCATTGCATTTTGTGGATTTGTAAACAGCATAGCTCGTGGAAGGTTTTTTGGGTGGCGCATTTTATGATAAATCATATCCAAAAATGAGTTGAGATGGTGTTGTAATGTTTGTTACATGCAGGCTGATATCCAAATTGAGGGTCCCTCAAATGAAGAGACTTCAAATCCAAGACCAAGTGGGAAGCGCTTGGATCTTTCCCTTCAAATACCCCCTAAACCATTAGGTTTTGGTAGTAGTAGAACTGGAAAGGTTTCACTCCATTCTAAAGGTAGTTCATCACCAGGAAGCTTCCTGCGGCCTTTAAGCTTTAAGAAGAAAGCTGTTGTATCTGACAGTGAAAGAAGCTCCCTCCTCAGTTCTGACTCTCAGACAGCTCAGGAAAGTCCTATAATAGCCAGTACTTCCTGTTCATTTCCTTGGCAAAGATGTACATCTCTTCCTGTTACACCTGCCTCAAAATTGTCCCCTTACGTTGCGATGCCTGCTTCAGCAAGGACATCCGGGGAACAGCATAAAGCTAATGTAAGTTATATGTATTTTGTATTTTTTATCTTACAATTTTATTTGCTTTGTGGCTTAGCTTTAATGGTTTAGAAGATTTCTCTACTTTCTATTTGGCCTCCGGATTGTGAGTTATTCAACAAAATATATAGTATCTTTCTTTGCCTGTTAGCACATCATTCATCTAATGTTCAGCATAGAAAGGGGATATTTGCCTCAGGCACAACTTCTTGGAAACCAGTAGAATTGTTGAGTCCAATACGATGGAACCTTCTTTTTGTTTCCTCCACAGTTAATCAAACTGTTCCTATAGCCAGCCACAAAGCATAATGGAAGGAGATATTCCTCCCGTGCATGCCAGACAATTTAGGAAATCTTATCTGAGACAGAATCAATCTGGTTAACCTCAAAACTGACTTTAACTTTTATTTTCCTTGTTTAATGGTATTTCTCTTAATATATGTAAAAATAAAAAAATAAAAAAAAGGGAGTTCTAAGTCAGAAACTATGAAACTTAACAAAATTGTTTTAAGATAGTTACTTTCAATTTTGCGCAGAAAGGAGCAACACATGCTGTGGTTTCAAGGTCACTGTCGGTTTCTGGAAGAAATTTTGTTATTGTAAGATCAGTATCTATGCCTACCCATAAAGAGCATGTCCAGACAGATACTAATGATGGTATGCAATGGCAAATAGACTCCTTTTTTCTTGTTCATGTAATTTTTGACCTCATAGAGTTAAAAGACTTGCCTGATCTGTACCCCCTTTCAGTGAATGGAGTCACAGAGTGATGTTACTTTGGTTTTACAAGTTGAGAATGGTTCAATTTCATGCTTTGTCTTAGTTTGTTTGCATTCAAGTTCAGTAGATGGTCCGAAATTCTAAGTATACATGCAAGTTCTCCAATGATTAATTTATGCATTTCGTGAAATTTCTGTGTGTGCAAAGTTATATTATAAGCTTTTCAACATGTATCTTAATTCAATAGTATGGAATTTTAAGCTACCAAGCCAAGTGTTTTTGGACATCCAAATGGATCAAGAATAACAAATCATTGTTGTTCACTCCTATTTTGGTTTGGTCGACTAGTTATACACTTGTGGGCCAAGTCTTTGTAAGCAGATGGCGAAAACTTCTTATGCTAATCGTCTCTGCTTGTCACCCTTTCCTTCTTGAATCTCCTAGTAACTTTGCTTCTTTTTGGAGTAGATCAAATAGTTCCTGCTGAGAACAATGATGAGGAGATTGCTGAAGAGGAAGCAGTATGCAGGATCTGTCTTGATATTTGTGAAGAAGGAAATACACTCAAAATGGAATGCAGTTGCAAAGGTGCCCTTAGACTCGTACACGAAGAATGTGCAATCAAGTGGTTCACTACAAAAGGAAACAAAAATTGCGATGTATGTGGGCAGGAAGTTCAAAATTTACCTGTAACTTTGCTTCGGGTGTCAAGCTCTGATCATAGGGACAATAGGCAGAATCGCAGTCAACAGAGTTTTCATTCTCAATCAGCAAGGTATGTATAATGTGAGAATCATGATTTTAATCATGATCTGACGATCAATTGGTGCATTTTGGGATTGGTTTCAGCTAAAGTTAAAGTCCATACTACAGCAAGTTTTTTGACATTAAATTTGTGTCATTCTTTGTTTCAGCTTGGACGTCTTATCACTATCAGAATTACTAGACAGTTTTTGATTTATAATATCCTTGTGCAGTGCCTGGCAGGACTTTGTGGTGCTTGTCTTGATTAGCACAATATGCTACTTCTTCTTCCTTGAGCAGCTACTGGTACCTTTCGCTATGAGAGAACATAGAACAAATAGTTTGATGATTCTTTAACCTATAATTTCTATTTTCTCATTCTAACACATTGTATCTCTTCAGAGATAATTTAGATTTGACTAGGGCCAAACTGGTAAAGGTAAAATAAGATTAAGACTGTGACAAGATAATTAGCACCTTGACAAAAGGAACACTGGTAGTTCTAATTATAATATTTATTTGGATGTTCTAACCTTGTGTAACATTATTAACCATCTGCGTTCTGATTTGCAGATTCATGACATGAAGATTCAAGCTATAGGATTGGCAGCACCATTTGGATTTATGTTGGGCATTTTATCATCTATATTTGCGGTGGTTCTAGGTATATCTGTGCTCAAAATTTACCAATTTTTGTCTATCATGATTGTCTCAGTATTGATATGTTTGACTCGCAGCAATCAAGGAGTATATATGGACATATGCGGCTCTTGAGTTTGCCCTTGTGGCCGTAATTGTCCACCTATTCTATTCTGTGGTTAGTAATGCTATCTTGTAGCTATTTCATGTTTAATGTATGTGTTATAGACTGTTGTGCACATTGTTAATGGTCTTTTCCTCTCTCTTAAAGAGAGTATGAATTCTAATTCTCAAGAAATTGATTTTTTTAACCTAAAGAAATTAGCAGTAAAATTTTAGTACCTTTAGAAAGGGGATCCATTTGATAAAGTAGAGAAAAGAAAAATAACAATTATATAGATTATAAGATTTACAAAAGGGTGAACAAACTTTACATTGGGAAATTAGAAGAACACTGAACAGCTTCAGAGCCCATAAAATCCTTAACTACATAGACAGGACATTTTCACAGAAATTTGGAATGACATGTAGCTTGCTTGTGATAAAATATAGACATGGGGAAAAAAAGGAGAAAGATATTGCATCTGCTCTGAACTTCTGAGTTGTTGGGAAAAAAATCACTTTACGGCTTTACTTCCTACTTTTCTTTAATCATCATCACCAGTTCTCTAAGTACTTTCATGCGTGCAATTGGAAAGTGCTGGAGTTTTGTTTGTCCGAATTTGCATGTTTTGCTATTGAGTTAGCTTGTTCTCTATTTTGCAGCTTCATTTGAAGGCCATTTTTGCAATTTTGCTTGCATCAGTCTTGGGTTTTGGAACTGCAATGAGTCTCAACTCACTCTATATTCAATATTTTGCCTGGCGTGTTCGCATTGCTGCAGAGAACTCCAGCCCAGTTTGACTAAATACATGAACAAGACAAACAAGATTCTGCAACTTTTACGAGGTTTGTCCACTGATGAATTGTTGATATACATGGTTACTGCTGCTAGGCAAAATCAATTCGGGAATTGGGGTAATGATCAAGTGATATCATACACCCAACATTTTGTTCTTCGAAGCATTTTATGTTTTGTGAATGAGCGTAAGCGTAAATTTTAAGGTATTTTTTCCTTTTATTCCACACAATTATATAGCATTTCACTTTGCCGTGTTTTCTTACCAACAGGCAACACAGACTTGTTTTTGTTTTTCTCATTTCAGAAAAGCTAAAAGGTTTGCTTCGGATATTGAGTCGTGTGCATTTGTCAATATAATGATGCATGATTAGGACCTCTTTGTTATGCAAATAATGGCTTGAACTTATGGCAGTTGCATGCCATAATCAACAACAAAAAAGGCAAGTACCCCAACTGGATACATTTTCCCCCATCCACAAACTCAAAGCTGGATTTAATTGCATCTGTTCATGCAATGAAATATAACATCGAGCCAAATAAATGAAGAAATAAATAATCTATGTACATTCATGATATTTTCATATCACTACACGCTAAGTTAACAAAAAAACAAGAAGTAAACTGGAAGAGGGTCAAAATTGTCATTTCCATTTGAGCTTTGTCACACGATGAAACTTGGGGCCATCTTTTCTCAGCCATATGGTGGAGCGGGTTCTCTTAACATTATCCGCAAAGAGACGATGCCTGCCGTGCAAATATACATGCTTGTTAGGAAAGAAACAAATCTACCCGTTCAGTATACATGCAATTCAATATTCGACATTGACGTCCATTTAATCATTAACACTTTCATCTAATACCAGAGGATGTAACCTAACTTCAAAAATCAAAATTAATTTAACTGTATGGTTCCTCTTCTTTTTATTATTTTAATTTTTTAAGATTCAAGATCATTTAAAAATAATAAATCTATAATACCTTTCATACTCCAGCTGCTGAGTGACTATCCCATTGAGCAGCAACTCTGAGCTGTAAACTGCTGCCCCTGCAAGTATTAGGAAATGCTAAGAAACTCTTCCGGAAGCTCGCATTATGATTTACAGAGTAAAATATCAGATTAGACATTCCTAACCTTTTTCAAGGAAAGGTTCACAGATTGCATAATCTTCTTCACAAGATAGGATCAACAAATCATCTGGGACTTTGTCATCCTTCAATCCAGATCTGCCCAATCTCTCCACGGCCTGGAAAGACCAGAAAAGCAGGTTGCACTATTGAGACTTCAAACATGAGAAAGAGAATAAGATTGATACTGCCATACTACATCTGAACATATTTGAAAGAATTGTCTGCACAACCACATACCTGACCATGGACCGCCTTAACCAAACTTGATATTGTTTCTTTATTGGGTTTTATATTTGGGGTAATGAAAACTCTTTGACCCTGCACAAAGGGTTGCTATGGTTAATTGAAAATTAAATAAATAAATAACAGCCAATGCAACAGAAAAACCAACATTAATTAAACATTTTACTTGTAAGAGCGGATGCTTGCGTGCACGTGCCAAAGAACTTGGCATAGTAAAGCCAAACTCCTTTTCCTTCTTACTATCGCGAAGCAGGTACGATTCTTCATCAATGTGAACCTTAACTTGTCCGATGCTCTGAAGCCATAAATGTGTCACCACTGGTTTGCCAGAAGCAATTGCTTCTAGCATATTTCTTGTGCGTACAAATTCATCCGTTATGAAGTGTGTTGCATCTGCAATTGAAGTTGCCACAGAAGCTCCTAGGCGGCCCAAAATCTGTGAGACAAGACCAACAGATAAGACTAAGCTTTCATTATCTGCTACAAGTAGCTAACAAAATCACTAACAAATACCTTTTTCTGCTGCTTGATTATATCCCCATCCAAGTGGCGGCTGAACACAACTCGAATGCTAGCCATGTCCCTCCTCTTCCTCAGATCTTTCAAAGGAGAAATTGGTTGTGGCTCTGTAGCAATTAACTTACTGATTTCTTTCAACCTCTTGCAAGATTGAGCAAAATATTCATTACCCATACAAACAGGTGAAGCAGTCTTCATAGGTGTCACACAGTTTAGTGGAGTATTACATGTTGAATCAGATGGTTTACATCGCTCTCTTGGCGACCTATTCAACTTGCTATTTATTTCTGAATTTCCAGCAGACAGCTGGGGATCTAAAACACTCTTTCTGTCAGAGTGCTCCACTGCTTTCACCCCCATAAAATCTGCAGATTTTACCCTGTCATTAATATCAGCAGAAAAGGGATGAAAAGCAGCATTCCTTGGACATGCTTTATTGAAGCTTTTCCCCGACAGTTTTCCTTCTGAGCTCCTGTTGACGGAAGACAAAATTGCACAAGTACGCACTGATGATCTTGTCTTCCGATTCATGATTAAATCAACACAAGTACTTTTAGTGTTATTTGTAGACCCCTTGTGCCTAGTGATAGACTGTGTAATGTCTTCTGGCTGAACAAATGATTTGGATTGAGCATCTAACTTCTTAAATCCACTAACCTGACCCGAGAAGTTTCGACAAGATCTTCTACCTCTAGGATACCTCAATGTATTAACAGCACTACTCATAACTGTTAAACCTGGATCCAACTGCTTGTGTTGACTTGGTTTGGCATTTTCAAGTTTTCCAAATTGATTGGAACCCAATTTACAACGTTTCTTTTTGGCATGCAGCAACTCAGAAACCTCGACATCAGTATCAGCATTTCTGATCTCAGAAGGTGCTTTGTCCACGTTTTTGCTTCCATTAATAGTAGAGTGTCCTTCAGCTGTTGACTTCGCCCTTTTCTTTTTCACAATTAATGACTCCCTGTCACATTTCTTCCTGGTATTCTTGAAATTTTTCACTGATGAAACTGGAGAGTATTTAATTAATTCAGCACCAATCCTCTTTGTTTTCTTGTTTTGTTTGGTAGCAATATCAACACCTGGAAGACATACCCTCTTTTGGGAAGAGGATAACTTTGAAAAAACCTTATTCTTGGATTTTCCTCCAGAACTATTAGAATTATTTAGCAAATCATGAACATGATGATTAGCAATTACCTCTCCAGAAAGTAAGGCTTCCATTGCTTCGGCCGCTATTTGAGTGTCAGGACCAACATTTAACATCCGTGGCACGTCTGTCATACTTACAGCAGCTTCCAGTTGTCCTTTTGAGGAATCTGCATTCAGTTGTTCATCCAACTCATTTGCAAGATTCCTTTCGACTCCCATTTCAGCTTCTCCTTTCTTTTCATCCTTTTTTTCATTATGCAATGTTACTCTTGAATCAGACTGAATCATAATTTTATTGTGGATAGCTGGTTGTTCTTTATCATCCTCATCTGAATCCAATTTCCGCTTTCTAAGCTTCTGGGGTCCAGTTAAAGACCTCTGCAAATGGCACCCATTAGCAAAATATTTGCTGAAAATATCTCCACCTCCTTCGTCCTCACGACTATCATCCCAGTCAAAAATCCTTGTTTCTCTAATTTTGCTTCTATCATTGGATTTCTTGGCCAAACTTTGGGGCCCTTTTGCAGTAGAATCAGTTTTCGATTTTCCCCCAGTACTCTTTCCACGGTCAAATTCATGATCAAACTCCACAAAATTATTCTTCTCAATAAATGCTTCCACAAATTTAAGCGCATTTTCTTGTGACAAGTCTCCAGGATCTCGAGAGTCAACATAGCTTAACCCAGCCAACTCTCCATCATAAACAGGAAACTGAGGCACGTTTTCTCTTCCATTGGCATTACCACCATCATGACGAAGTCCTTTGTCTTCAGAAAGTGAATCCTCAGTAAAAAGTTTTCTCACTATTGAAGAACCAACCCTACACTTGTTTCCATTCCTCAATTCCTTCTCTTTCTCATTGTCTTTCTCCAAATCATTTATCTGATCTATTTCCTCCACATCATTTGGTTCTAACTCATTATTTCTAACAGAATTTGTATCCGAAAATAGACCATTAGTCAAGAGATAACAAGACTCACTGTTGACTTCCCCTGAAGCCATACTACGAGCTGCTAGAGCAGAAGCACGCAAAGACGCAGCACGAATTGAAGTAAATCTTGGGACAGATCCTGAGCAAATAAGAACAGAAACATGAAAAGGAAGCCTTAGATCAAGATAGAATTAAGCATAATCTCCAACAAGTAGCAAAATATCCATACAACAGTTCTTATCAAGTACAAAATTACAGACAATAAAAGAAAGATAAATATACAAAGGTAAGAAAAGAAAGCACAATAACAAATAGTATCAATAAAAAAAGAAAACATGAAATAATCTGAAATCAATTCAATTTGAAAAAGCAAAAACACGTTGATTATTATCTACATTGATGCTTGAGAAGATTCAAGAACTGCATAAACAACTGCTGCAAAAGATATCATACTTATTATTCCGAGCATGGCCAAAATTTCCTTGGCCACAAATAAGAAGCTCAAAGAGGCAGCTTAAATTAGCCAATAAGTATAAACATTTATGTGACACCTAAATACTTTCCAAAAAGAGTAGCAAGAAGAAAAAACATTTAAAATATTTTCATCACATGGACAATGGATTGTGTGACATGATGAACAGTCAGTCAGGCCAGATTCTACTGGACCCAGCTGTGTTAGCAATTCCCATAGAAGTTTCAATTCAAGATATGATTTAGAATATTTAGTATAACACATACCCGGTTCTCGTTGTGGATTGCATTGAACAAGAGGTGTTGAAGTAGAATCATGGGATCCTGGATGACATGGAAGAAATAACAACTTTGATCATCGGGGGAAGCGATAACTTTATGATATGCAAAATTTATTAGGGTCAAGTGATATTTTAGGTCAAATCATTGAGTTTTAAAAGATCACCGATGTATGTTAGGGCCTCTCTTTTTTTCAACACAGTTAAAGTCATAGAATCAAGTACCACAGTTAGAAGAAAAACGAAATATCAGACTGATTGCATCTAACAAGAGATTCTTTTACTTTACTTTCCATCAAATCCTAATCATCATCAGTGATGGCGGAAAATGAAATAGGAAAAATAAAATCACACAATTACAAGGTAATCAAGTTTCACCTCAAAACCTAAGGTATTTATACCAAAAAGATGAGAAAACTCACCAAAATTTGAACCATCAGATCCCTTTCTTAAATCCTTCTGACCTTGTTCACAAACAGAAGAGCACCAAATATTATCTTTCTCTAATGACTGATAGTTACCTGTTCTTGCTGAATCATCATCAGAGGTGCAATCAGTACCACCCAAAACTTCAGTTCTGTCTGATCCTTCATGGTCACTATCCTTGGCAACTTCATTATCAAACACATCCAACACCTGCGTTTCCATATTTTCAACGCCATCGAATACAGACAATGCTAGAGTTTCGCCACCAAGATTCAATGCTTGAGTTTCGTCACCAATGTTCAATGCTTGAGTCTCGTCTCCAAGGTCCAATGCTTGAGTCTCGTCTCCAAGATCCAATGCTTGAGTTTCGTCTCCAAGGTCCAATACTTGCGTTTCGTATGTATCCTCAACTGGAATATTATAGTCAAAATGTGACTCATTGCTGTTATTATCTTTAACTTTTTCACCTAATGTTTGTAAAAGATACTCATAAATTATTTAGTAAAATAATAGAAGAATCCAAAACATAACATCATTGTGAAAATCCGCTACTGTAAATTGCTAAAGAATCAAAGCTCAAATAAAAAAAAAAAAAATTAAAGGGAGAGGAAGAAAAGAAACGCAATAATCAACCGATACACTGAAATGCTTGTGCAACAATTTCTCAAAGTGAATAAAGTAACGGTGAATAATCAAACTTAATCACACCTACGCATTATTTAAAAAAAAAAAATGAAAAAAAGGTCAACACTGAATCAAAACCCAAATGTAGATTTCTCCCCGTCAACAATCATACGAAGTCCCCAAAAAATCAATTTACAGTAATTAAACCAAAATTTCTCCTTTTTTTAATAATTACAAAAAATTACACCAAAGATCAAAATCTAGCACAAATATCAGTAAAATTAAAAGTTCAGAAACATTACCAGGCGATTCAAGGAGTGAAAACTGGGAATCAAAGACTTGAGTATCAGCATGGGAAAAATCGTCCCCATTGCTTGTTATTATTGGATCATTTAGACCATCACCGTCACGAAGAGAGCCCATTCTCTGTTCATCTGAGAACCGAGGCCAAATACATATTAAACTCTAAGAAAGGGAAAATTTTTCACAAAATAGGTTATTATCAGGATCGTTGTAATACAAATATAAATCAGATGATATAAACAAACCTAGAGATAGTGAGAAAGGGTATAGGATTTGGATTAGGGTAACCTCCAGGAGACAGTATAGGGGTAGATTTTTGGAGGGAAATTGAGACTGACACAATTGATGTCCGCTTTTCTTTAGCTTCTTCAGGAACCAGGTAAGAAAAGTTTTGTTCTGTATATTAACACTATATAATTAATAGAAATAACTTTACATGGTAATGGGCATTTGGTCTAGTGGTATGATTCTCGCTTAGGGTGCGAGAGGTCCCGAGTTCAATTCTCGGAATGCCCCTATTTTCAACGTTTTTCCCTAAGGGAAGGGTATTTTGGTCATTTCATTGTTGAGCCATGGACCAATCAACAAAGAACTAAATTTATAAAGTACATTTTGTTCATTTCATGGTCCAACACGGACTTATTTGAAACAAAGGAAAAAAAAACATTATTTCATTATTGGCGCACGGACCTATTTGTCATAAGTGGACTAACAACTGAAATAAATTCATCATTGAGGCATGGTCCTACAACATATGATCGCTCAGACACCTCAATTTATTTAATACTTTTTCTTGGTTCAAGTGAACTTACTTGAAACAAAGGAAAAAAACATTATTTGATTATTGAAGCATGGACCTATGCAACTAAATTAAAGAAAAACAGTATAAGGGGCATTCCGAGAATCGAACTCGGGACCTCTCGCACCCAAAGCGAGAATCATACCACTAGACCAAATGCCCTGCCTTGAAAGTTGCGTCAATCTATCACTACTAGTTAATTTGTAAATTATTGGTGTCCTTTCCTCCCCCCGCCCCCGTGCAGCTGATTCTCAAGAGCCCATTACGAGTCATTTTGTGAGACTCCCAAAAAATACTGGAATGGCACTTAACTCCTACAGTTTCATGCCTTTACAGATAACCCCCTGGTATGTTTTGTGACAGATATCATTATCAACCTGCACTTTAAACTCACGACAAATACCCGCTAGCTGCCAACTTCTGCTACTAAATTGTTTATAAACGGTTGAATTTGACTGTGCAATTGCCATTATACTCTTCCATCTTTAAAACAAAATACTTTGGCGCTTCTGTGGAAACAATGTGAAAAACAAAAAATGAAACCCAGAAACAGAATCAAAAACAGAAAGAAGTATAGTATTCATTTTGTAAATATATGGAAGCAAAAATAGCCCATTAATTTCATTTTTTAAATTGATAAATAATGGGCTATCAATGAATAAAATACAAAAATTAAAAATAATATATTACAGCATCAAGAAAAGTGCTTTCTTCGCAAGGAATGCGGACTGATGAGTCCATTGAAAAGTCATAAACATCTCGAGCTTGATCCGGAAGTGTTTTGAGAAATGGGTGTTTGAGCAGAGTGATTTTGATCACATACCGCTTGTGTGGGTAATGAGAAAAGCCTCATGCTTCTCTTCCCTATCATAACCAAAATCACGACCTCCTTCACCTCTACGCAGAAAAGTTGTTGACTCAAAATTGGAAGATTTCTACTAAGCCCTTCTTTCTATTAAAATAGGAAACCCGAATCATCCTCAAAACCAAAAATAATTCATCACAAGTATGAGAATTAATAAATCAACCCCACCATATAATCAGAGAAGACAAGAAAACTAGTTTTGGACCTCAAGGTTCAAAAATTTATTTTCATAGGTTTCTAGGTCAGTGTTATTCTTGATTTGTCTCCCTCGTTCTTTCTTACTATAACAAGCAACACTTCTAATAGCGAGGAATTCCGAACTTGTGCAATGGTCGGTACATTCTACAATGGGAGGCCGCATCAGTTCCCATTTTATACCGGAACCGGCAACACTCGCTTGGTTACAGCTGGAGTGGAGGCAACCCCTTCTTGCGACACTGCTATGCTGGGATTGGTTGTTGCACGGAGTATTGTTGAAATCGACCATGGAGAAGTGAGCAGTGAGGCTAATAAGGAGTGGAGGCTGCCACGTTGTGCAACACCGCCATGCCAGGATTGGTTGTTGCAGCGTGGTTGAAGGCGGCTAGGAATGGAAGTTGTGGGTTTGAGTTTTGGGAGGCTGTGGGTTCAGGAAAAATTAGATATGATTGTAGGGCTTCGGCCAATACAACTAAATCACAGGGTATCTGTTACAAAACATGGATCAGATGTTGTCAAAGCCTAAAACTATAGAGGGTTAGGTGTCATTCTCCCTTATATAATTGGAGTGAACGTGTTCGTTGGGCGAAGATAAGCATAAGTGAAGCAGTTTGACTAACATCCATCACTGTATTGCTAAAGATACTCCTAAGCTTATCTACCTCTGCACCCCCTTTTCAGTTTATCTTTTACATGAATTCGCTCCAGTTCCTTAATCACTATCTCAATATCCTCAATGACATTGAGGATAAATAGATTCCTATTTCTGATACAAGGGTTGAAAACAACTAAACAATGAATTTCAACCTTCACAAGTTACAATAAAACGAGTATAATTAAAATCAAATGGTATGAGTTTTGACCCACAATTACTATGAAATCAAGTGGCTAAATATCATATAACAGTGAAAGGTCAGTGAAAACATTAATGATCCAATAAAAGCAAATATTTATCCAATGCTTGAATTAATCATCTCAAGAATCTAAAACATATCCTAAATAGAACAATGCGGCCAGGCAACAGAGAGAGAATTTCCAATGAATTTGCTATTCCACAGAAAATGGAACTTTACTTCCCAAAGGCCAAATGAATAAGAAGTCAAAGACTACAAAATAGGACACATGGGTCATGTATGCGCTTCCTAATTATGAGATTTCTACAACCGGAAATTCATCTTATCTTTATTCATTTCAACGCCACCCCACTCAGTAATTAGCAGCACATTTTTTCTACCCGATGCATCTCAATGAACCCAGAAGGAACCAAAAACAAGGCAGCTTCCATCATTTCCAGTCTTTGGAAGAGCTACCAATCCATTCAAGAATATCAAAGTCATTTGGGTAATTAGTCACAATATCATTACCGATTCTACTTCTCATACCAGCGTTTGTAGGAAGAATGCGTTAGTTAAAGCAGGTGACACTTCAGATGCAACTATAGTTGTCACGATCAGTTGCTACATCTGTTAAAGCAAAAAGTACCGTGCCGGCAATGCAGCAGGATCAAGTTCCCAGAAGCCTCTCAGATTGCCATCTCTCTCTTCAGAAAGCTTAAATGCAGGAATTTGATGAGAGAACCTAAGAATCTCCACCAAGGAGATCTTCATTAAAGCTGTTCCTCCTTGAGGCTTAAAAACTGAGTTGAAACCAACTGTGCGTTCTAAAAATAACACTTCTATATGCAAATCATTTGCCTTGAGGATTTCAACCACATCATATTCACAATTCTCCAAGTCAGAACATTCAATTTCAGCATTCCAGTTCCTATACAGAGCCCATATCTCACCTTTCCCAGGAAGAATGGTAAATTCATTCTCACCCGCACATTCTGCTCTTACCTTATGTGAAAACGAACCAGTGCTAGTATATTTCTGGAATTTACTCCTTTTAAGCTTGAATCTTCCACAGCTAACAGGCATGTCTTCATCACGCCACTGAATACTGTTGATTGGCAGTGAGCAGCTTTCAAGCCATCTCAAGTGCAATTTAAAAGCAGGCTCAGACTCAATTTTTGCAATTTGACCATAGTACTTCGGCAAGCCATCTTCATCACAGTACAATGACCAGATCTGACCAATCTGCAATTTTTCCTCAGATTTCTCAGCATCAAAGTTGAAAAATTCTGGTTCTGGAATTTCAATGGCTTCTAGGATAGATGATGAAGGACCACCACATGGAGCAACATTATCAGGCAACCTATCATTCTCAGCTTCTAGATGGGTTTCTTTCACTTCATCCTGGTGAGCAGATCTACATCCTTCAGACCCCATCATAGTATTGTCTTTGTCAGACAATCCTACCAAACAATCAGAATTACTCCCACCAGCTTGCTCTTCCAAAATTTCAGGAACAATCTCTTCAAGATTTTGAGGCAAAGAAGCTAGATCAAGTTCAAAGGACCCTTTCAACACACCTTCTTTTTCCTCGCCTGTTAGTGTAAAGGATGGAACCCTGTGGGAGAACCTCAATAGTTCACAAGGAGAAATTTTAACCGAGTCTATTCCTCCTTTATTACTCTTTCTACAGAATACACTAGCAAAACCTTTTACCTTAGCCAAGTATCCCACACTAGTACCCACATCTTCAGCATAGTCTGCCAAGATTTCAACAAATTCATAATCATATTTCCGAGTACTATCTGCATCAGATATCCAATTAAAATCCCAGCCCTTGAAGAGGGCCCAAATTTGTCCCTTTTTTGGATATATCTCATACGTATCTCTGCGGCTTCCTTTTTCCCAAGAAACCAAATGAGAAAATATAAGGCGATTACTTGTGTTCTCAGAGGCCCCATGTTTAAACTTACCACAAGAAAATGTGAGGCCCTTGTTCACCCATTCGATTTCTTTCTTGTCATCTGGATCTGGCTCTAGCCAAGTTATTCTTAACTTGAACCCAGAAGGAAAAACTTTTCTGATACGAGCATAGAATCTAGGCATGCCATCAATAGTATCATAAAGAGACCACATCTGATTTACCTTGAAACATTCTTCTTTCCTGTCCTTGTCAAAGTCATTGAAATCTTGGTCTGGATAATCATAAAGTTCAGGTTCTTCGGCACTTCTGGAGCTGGAATCTGGTGTATGATCAGCAATAGCTTCAGAACTTTTCTCACGATCATCAGCATGACTTTCAGAACTTTTCTCACAGCCATTCTCATTTGCTATTTCTTTTCCACTCACCTTCCTGGTATTCTTTACATTTGATAAGCTGTCGCCAAAACAAGTACTTTCTTTCTGTTCATTTTTCACAGTTGCCGCCGAACCAGTTTGGTTATCCATTTCAGGCACCTCCTCCCTCATTGCATCTCTATTCCCCTTTCCAGAGGCCGAAGATGATCCACCCGCCTTAGCCCTTTTTGGATGGCTCAACAAATCATCATCACTCAAATTCTCCTTATAAGAAACCTGCTGCTTACGCCTACTAGATCTTCGTGGATATTGATCTGTATTACGTCCACCATTCTCTCCACCCCGGAAATCAACACTCTCATCAACTGCCATATCCACTTCAGAGTCACTGCTGCTTTCAGTGTCACAACTTTCACTGGATTCCACCGCCTGCTTCCTTCCTCTCTTACTATTCACCTTTTCTTTTCCAAAATCAGAAGTGCAGCCAGTCTTTTGCGAGAACACCGTCTTCGAATTATCAGCAGTGAAATTCTCTTTAACTACCTGTTCTACCTTGCAGGCACCCTTATTTGGAACATCTCTCTGATGGCGGAATACTGGCTGACTCCAATTAGTTGCCATAGGAACACCTTGCTCACCCCTTTC
This sequence comes from Trichilia hirta, assembly GCA_035221805.1. Taxonomy (NCBI): domain Eukaryota; kingdom Viridiplantae; phylum Streptophyta; class Magnoliopsida; order Sapindales; family Meliaceae; genus Trichilia; species Trichilia hirta. The sequence continues at coordinate 4,296,749 of JAWDEX010000010.1, read as the reverse complement.
ATATGCAATGAAGAGCTTATTGCAAGTTTGACAATTGATGGATTTATTGATGACTTTTCTATAATACTGGTACCTAACCGTACAAAATGGACACATAGTCCAGAAAGTCGGTCCATCATTCGAAATGCCTGATTGCACTGGCTGTTGTGCCTTCTGGTGTTGGAAATTCGAACCTGTAAAGGTATATCGAGAGTTGTTCTGCATCCTTACATTTGGGTAAGTTGGCATCGGTGAGGGCTGATAATGTGCGGCAGGTCTACTGACAGATGCTTTATGTTTCAAGTCATGCAGGGACCGTTTACCTCTATCCAACAGCACTCTTTGTGCTTCCACAATCAGCTTAAAAGCAGTTTCTGCACCAGGAAATTTATTTTTGTCAGGATGAAGTTGGAGAGCAAACTTCCTGTACTGCTTCTTGATTGTATCTTCATTGGCAGTATGCTCAATCTGAAGGATACCATACCAGTCTGTCTCATTCCCCAACATTTTGTTCTCAGCAGAACAGTGTACATCACAAACCATTATCATCTGAGAAATATTCTCCAGATCGTTATAGAGTTGTTGGGCCTTGAGTGCAATTTTACGAGCCCCTGCAAAATCATTATTCTGCATCTTCTTCTCAGCAATTCCCTTGGCCCTGATAGCCTCTTCTTTATTGCACTCCATCAATAGCCCAAAATTCAAAATCTGACTCTAAATAACTACAATTACTTGGATAGACCAAAAAATTTCTTCAAAATCAAGCTATATTGTAAAAGCTCCCCGGAAATCTCCACTCATCACTGAAAATATTGACCTCTCTCAGACACACACACCTGCAGTTTGTCCATGAATTGGCATCACTCAGCATCCAAACATTGGCCAAGAAAGAGAGAATAAGAGTATATGTTTCAAATGCAATATTAGGCATGTTTTAATTGCCTCCCGTTATTAAACAAAAAAAAAAAAAAAAGTGGCTTGAAATTTGCAAAATAACATCTCATATAACATGCATTTGAGTGTCATCTTACACCTGCTTCACCAGTACCAAAACATACTATCAAACAAAAATTAGATACAAAACCCGAGGATAAATAATTAAATTACTTGACAGTTAACACTTGCAAACCCTAGAAACAAAACCCAGAATCAAGCACAAAAACTTGGAACAAAAAACTAAATATATTCTCATTAAAATTGAAACCCACTCCAAAAATTCACTTCTAAGCCTAAAAAGAGATCCAAGTTCACAAACCCGTTAACATACAAATGTATGCATACCAAGCAAAAACCCACCTAAAAGTTGCACTTCTAAACTCAAAAATATGAAAAAAAAAATTTAATAAAAGTAAGAAACTGTAAACTTCATCCTCCCATTAACAGCAATACCACTAATGGTTTTATCGATTTCTTTGTCAACCCCATGGGACCGAAAACCAATTAAATCCATAATTAATTTTTGCAGGAAAAAAAAGGCAAATAAGAGCAAAACTTACTATGTTCTGTACGAGAGTCGAAATCAAAAAGCCCAAGACAGAGGGAGGGAAGGAGAGAAGAACATAGTCAGAAACAAAAAAAAATTTTGGATTGCATAAATTTTGGGGAAAACAATCAGGGTTTGACTAAATTCTGTTACGCCACTATCTTTCATTTAAATTAGGGCAACTTGTAATTTTAATGAATGCTGAGGGGCTATTCTGAACGGATGGTTTAATATAATTCATTTGGGTATATGCTTTTCCAAAAATTGGGGAAATGTGTCTGAAAATGACAATAATTAGTTGTAATGACATCTGGCCTCTGAACTTTTTTTCATTTTGATAAGCAAACGCAACTTTGTGTATTTGTATCAAATAAATCCTCAATTCCAATTAAATTAACTTAAATATCCATTATTATCAAGTCATATATTCTTATAATTGTCATGGTCATTGTCAAATTTTTCTAAAATTTTAGGGTTAATTTTGATCAAGGGTTGAGTGATAGACTTACTAATTGTGAATGAGCAAAATATATCCTTATTTGTATATGAGAGACAAAAATGTTATTATTCGAAAATGTACAAAGAAATTTGTCATAACTAAAATGGAATACAATCATGATTCTGAAGGGACTGATTTGTCATAAACAGCAAATTATATGGGTTTCTATTGTTAAAATGTCAATAAAATTCAAGGACTAATATTTCACGCAAAAACTGATAAACAATAATCGAATGCATCACACTTTGAAGTAGTTTTACTTGCATTATCAATACAAATTTATTGCAAATGATTTGATAACTATTGTCATGTAGTTGAGATTCTTGATAAATATTGCAAACGATCATAGTAGTTGAGATTCTTGAGAAGATAGAAATAGAATTTTAGTTGTTTTCTTGATTTGGTGATTAAAAGAACTTCTTTGATCATTTATATCAACAACATTTTCCTATTTATTAGTTCAATATTTGACATTTTTAACAAAATGTAGAGTGAAAATACATAGTATTTTCATGGACATACTATTTATCCGTTTGGATATGAATATCATGGACATTTTGTCTTGGAGCACATACGTAGAATCAGGCAGCTCATCTAGCCGAAATTTTGGGGCCATGGTGCATGCTTTTATGGTCTCTCGCATGCATAGATGTTAGTTAACAAAAAAACAAGAGGGTCACCACATTATTATTGTATTGATATTTTCATTGAAAGACAAAAGTTATTCCAGCATTAACACAGATTTTCCGACGGCAAAGTCAATGTAATGTAATCCAGAGCGAGCTTGATTGGAACTGTAAGCTGCAGCATAATGGTAAAGGAAAATCAATTGTTTCTTGGACATTATTATGGGTTACTAGAATATCAGTCATGGCTATAAGCTAATCAACTTCTTAAAATTTCGGGTGAAGTTGTATTCCCGAAACTCGGAACTTTTAAGTAATAATTGCCATTTAAGATCAGACTCATCATTTTAAGGACAGGGATACCACCATGGAATGATTTCCATCATATTATTTTGTAAAATCTTCTATATTAACCTGTCAGGATCACTTCGAGAACAAGGTAAGATCGCCTGTATCCCAGTCATTAATACTACTAATCATGCACTAACCAAAAGGCAGTAAAAAGGAAACTGCAAACATATTCACACCACAACAAATATAATAAACACTGCAAATAGAGGAAATTAGACTATAAATGAAAAATAGAATTACAAATAAATTCTCTGTTTCTCAAGAAATTAAAAATAACGATATAGATAAAGAAAAACGTAGGCAAAGATGTTTTAAATAGAATTATAAGAGAACACAAAATCAGTAACAGACAAAGGATTGACCAAACAAACTTCATTAGTACTTGGCCATGATTTTTCGTAATAGCTCCTTGGGTGCTGCAGATATAAAATGAAAGAAAAAAGAGAGTAAATATACAAACTAATCGGAACTTAAATTAAGTAGATAATGCAGTGCAGTAGCGTGTCATATTTATTTGAGGTAGGCGCATTCATCTTACCGGGCAATCCAGTGAACCTCTCATATTGTCCGTAAGCCTGTCCAATGAACATTTCCAGCCCAGAAACAATTGTGGCTCCAGATTCGTTTGCTTCTCTCAAGAGTCTGGTTATTCTAGGGGTGTAAACAGCGTCAAAGACCAGCGAGTAATGTCTCAAAGCATGCTGCAGAAACAGAAACCCACTTCTTTAGTAGGCTTTCATACATACTTGGAAGTTTATAACATGAAAGACTAGTTCATTTTGGCAAACAGAGACCATTGTTCTTTTCAATCCTTGATTGCTAGAAGAGTTCAAAATCATTTTTCTCCTAATTTGCTAGTTGACTATGTTTTTCCTCATCATCCTAATTCACTTTTAAGTTTTAGACATCATCGCCGGCGGCTCCAATTTATTTTCCTTCTTATTGTTGTCATTGTTAAATATCATTATCAAAATTTGTTCCTTTCCATTAAAATAATAAAATAAGGCAACATAATTTTTTTAGTCAAACCATCATAATGACTCTAATGTCATCAACAATGCACACAATTTTAACCTCTTAATTAACTTTATGCTGGATAGCTGGCTATGAATATCTCTTTGAAAAAATTCACGAGGACAAGGAGCCCATGTAAGACAATTTTAGCCTAACAAAATGCTTGTTTTAAAATAAACCAAATTGACTGACTTATTAATGGCCATTTGGCAATTGATATTTTGGCATATGATAGCATCACCTTCAAAACCTTTTCGTTCAAAAACAAAGCCATAATCAACAGTGAAAAGACAAGGAAGGCAAACCTTGGAAACAGGAGTTTCAGCAACTTTCGGCTGCATTCCAATGGATGTTGTGTTGGCCAGAATCATGCCATCCTCTGGATGGAAATTTTCTAGTTCAGCAAGCGATAAAGCTTCTCCCCCAATGGTCACTGCAAGTTCTCCGGCTCGATCTTGAATAAAACAAAGGAAATAAATTATCACCGATTAACTAGAAATCCCAGTCAATTTGATCGTTCGTAATGAAGAGGGGGAATGGGGTGACAGCAGAGGAGGCAATACTACTTTCATGCAATGTCAAGCAGAAGCATGTTATGACAAATTACAATGCCAAGGCCATCCACCAAAAAGATAATGTCAGACATGTTTCTAAATGCAAAAGATTACAAATTACAAAATATAGGAATCCATGAAAATACCAATTTTTCCAGAAGATAAAAAAAATTAATTACTTTATCATTTTTCAAACAACAATAAGAATGCCTCATACTAATATAAAGGGGAATCTTGATGTACATGACATTTCCACAAAGTAACAATGTGTTTAAAATTCACAAGGCATGAAGCATACAAATGCTTAAAATCTCACCATAAGTGCGATTGGCAATTACGACCCTTGCTCCCTTTGCTTTTGCACCATAAGCAAGCGCTTTGCCAGCACCACCCGCACCAATGACCACAAATAACTTGCCAGCTAATGGTGAATCAGCCCCATTTCCAACACCATGTCTACCTGTAAAGAATAGCAGGAACAAAGAAACTTTAAGCAAAAGTCATTAGCAAAAATATACAACATAGTTTGCTCATGAAACACAAAATCAACCTCTTAGTCCATCCTCAATAGCGGAAATAGCACCAACATAGTCTGTATTATAACCAAATAACTTCCCATCACTCTGTCCTCTTATAACACAATTAACAGCTCCTATTGACTGAGATTGGATCAACATATAAACCCATCAGGTGTGGGTATGACATTAAGAAAAGAAACACATCATTAATAAGCATACCAGCTACACTAATGCCAACTACAAGACAAGCATTGCAACATGAATACATCCTCAATTACCTTTGCGGTTGGATCAACCTCATCACAGCACTTCAATGCAGCCTCCTTGTGAGGAATAGTGCAACTGCATTTGTGATGTAAGTTACATTTTGCCATTATTAAAGTCTACCAACAAAGCAAGTTCTAAATGTAAAATTAACTTATAAGAAACACATATAATTCATAAGACCAGTGATGTTAAGATATTAAAAAAAAATAATAATAATAATAACCATCAAAAAACAAAAAAGTTGACTCCCCTTGTCCCTCACTCATCAAAAATCTTACTGAATATAAGAAAGGAAACTTTAGAAAAGAAGGCATTCACAAAGAGAAGAAGGCGTAATATACTTCCCAAGTATAAACATTTCTATGTTTATGCTATGAAATTGCTCTATAAAAAACTGAACCTGAATCCGGCAAAATCACTGGAAGAGTAAGTCTGAAAAAAAGTTGCAACATCATCCACCAACAGATGTACAAAAACTCCATTAAAACCAACTGACTTGAATGCTTCATTATACAAAATAGGTGATTTGCTGTGGCCAACAGGCTTTCCAATAATTCCAAATACTTTTGTATCAGGTCCTATCTGTCTGAAATTATATAGGTCCAACAGATCCTTAATTGTTGGTTGACCATGGGCCGAAACAATTCCATTCTCAAGGGTACCAAAAGTAAGAAAACCACCGAATTTGGCACAAAGTATCCGCGAAATCAAACCCCTATCACCCATAACAAGGCCAATTGTTGGAACCTGAAAATTCCAAGAAGAAATAAATTAAGCACAATCTAACCACAAAAAGAATCTTCAAAACCACCAAAAAATGCAGCATCCAGTCACAACTGCTAAAGGATGAGAAGTCAAATAGAAGAAAAATTAGAAAAAAAAAATAAAAACAGAAATTACTGCAAGATAAATTCTCCAAAACTTGAGGATGTTGGTGAATACACAAAGCGTATACTATGGAAGACAAAAGCATCAATAAGAAACACCATTCCAAATTTCCAGTCACTAAGGATAAATTATAAATAAGTGTTGGCCGAATTATACAGCCTTTCCTTGCAGCTCCATAGCATAAGTTTATTCCCTGATTTCTGTATGCAAAGCAATGTCCGTTTTAACAAACCAAGACTTAACAAAAATTGGGGCCGTTAAGCACATGCCTCCACAATTAAGTCAAGCACACCAATTCAAAAGCTTTTCTTACACCAAACATATTTGAAACAGACTACAGTCACATTTTTTCATCCAATTTGTTTGAGTAAATTCATTGATCAGAAAGGATCACTCTTATACTGATATTCAATCGCCGACAATCATTGTCTAAAATTAACACTAACCTAACTAGATTAGACACAAGAAACAAAGGAGATTAATTCATCATTGGTTGTAGTTCGATCAAGTTGGCATCTTATAGCAACACTTGCATAATGTTCTTTACAGAATTCTTCTATTCATTCATGTATCATTAATTTATCCTCAAATCCTATCAGTTAACATAATGAAGTTGTGTCAGTAAAAAACTGCTTCAGATTTTAACATAAATCTGCAGAGGCTGTAGACCAGATTTTTATCTTACAAAGAACCAACATCCCACATACATGACTTACCTGAGAATGCACAGTTATTTGGAAAATGCGTGCCACATCAGTAATGTCCAATGCAGTTGTTGCAATTTTCACTATGTCTGCTCCAGCTGCTTGTATCCTTGCCACCAGATTACCAAGATCTTCCACAGATGGAGTACACTGATAGTTGTGGGACGAAACTATAACTTTGCACTTTTCAGGTTTCTTTCCATTTATAGAATTGTTAAACTCATGGGCAACCTTGACAAAAGAGTAACAGACGATGCTGACAGAAAATCAGATCTTAAATCCTCCAAGCAAATTAAGAACACTTAAAATGTATGAACAGAAGGTTCCTAATCACATAGAATACTGAAGAATACATAAGAGATTAATGCTATTAAGATGGACACTTCAAGAAACTCAATAAGAAATGCTAAAAATTCAATAATGCATAAATTAAATGATTGAGCAATATACAATGATAAAGCGATCAAGTTTACAGATCAACATAAAGCAGATAAGTGTACTAGCTGTCAGAGTCAAGCCATGAATTTTGGACATCAATGTATCTGCAAATTTCACATCAAATCTCCAAGCACCCAAAACCTTTTATATGCAAATAACATAGCCTGCTTAATTCAAGATGGTATTTCAACCTTCTTTGGAAGAAAATCATGAAAAACATAGACTCTTGCAAGTTACATGTTAATAGGAGAATAACCTGAAGTTCAACATCTATGTAATCAGCTCCCAATTCCATGGCCAATCTAAGCACGTCTAATCGTTCATTTTCATCACCACCATATTGGCCACCTTCCCATGTTGGTCTAGAGAGAAGAACACAATAAAATAAATCAAAGAGATCTAAACTTGGAGAATCTCAAAATTTATTTGATAACAAATTATCAAAAAAAGGTTCAACAGAGCAAATCAACGGCTTTCACCAGAATTAGAAGATAATTTGATAACCACAATGTTAAAAAGTGTAAAAACCACTTAAAAACCTAAAATTCTGGATAGGTGCAGAGCTTTACTGGAATACATTTTCTGCTTGCCACTGCAAAGTTAGAACCTCATACACATAAACCCAGTACAAAATTCACTAGCACGAAAGTAGCAAATTGCAATATTATTGATCAATTAACATGAACAGACACATTGGGAGTGAATTCAACTTAGAAAAATCAAATACTAGTAAACAGAAGCTTTAACCATTCCGGTGCTTTAACTTTTAATATCCATCAAGTGGACTCAAACACAGAACAAATTAAACAAGTATTACATACAATTGCAGACCAATACTGTAAACGGAAAACAATCATGCATGAAAATTGCAGTCACAAACCTGTAGGTGAACAAAGTAGGCAAAGGGCATTCTTTAATCAGGGTTTTGAGATTCTTATTTGGATCGAAACTCTTCAAAATATCTAATCGAATTTCAACAAGGTCAGCACCACTTGCCTTCGCTTTACCCATTTCAACCAGCATCTTATCTATTGATTCCCCCATTATAGGAACACAAATTAGGGTTGGATTCTTCCTCATATCTCCACTTCCAACTTTCGAGTCAGAAGCAACCTAAAATCAAACAAAGACATATGAAATCTCTGACAATTTAATCCCATCTAAAAATCTTCAAAATTATGACAATAATAAAAAAATAATGCAGATCAATTTCGATTGTAGCTAAGGACTTCAACATTACACCAAAACTATAGTAAGAAGCATACACGGAAATCAATTATAGCTCATTTTACATAAACCTGCTCTGAAAATTTTCCTAAAAAAATTAAACCTTAACACACATAGTAAATAAACAAGATTCGAGACAGGAAAATTCTACCAATACATTAACTGTTATTTTTCATGTTTATTCTGTTCAGCTTCTTCTTCTTTTCTTTACACAAAGCATAAGATAAACTGCGGGAATCAACTGTAAAAAGGAAAGATGAAAATGGACAATCGATTCGACAAACGATAAAATAAAGCAACAGGAAAAGAAAAAAGATCAGAATAAAAAAACGCTTACCGAGGTTATACAGTTTTTGAAATTTTCTCAATGTTTTTTGCAAGAAAAAAAAAATGGAAAGGGAACATAGCAGGGGTAAAACTAAAAAGACTTACTAAGACGTTGCCAGTCTCCATTATACGGCAGCGTTGGCGTTTTGACTGATGATTACAGAGACTAGAAATGGAAGGAAAAAAATAAAAGATTTTGTTTTGTTTGATTTGGTTGGTTTGGTGCGTACTGAAGAGAGAGTTTGGTGAATCCAAGAGTTCAGTGCAGTGGCAGTGGGTTGGTGAGTCGTGTATATATATATATTTTGTTATTGTTTTATTCATATTACGTACATTGTTGACAAAGCAATGGTTTATCGCATGCTTTTTGATATAATCATGCAAATTATTGCGTTTAACAATATAGACGATCGCGCAAATTTTGTGTCAAATTTTTTTCACATGTTTCGCAGTATTAAACAATAATGCTTTTATCACATTTCATGCATTCTATTTTATTTAAAATAATTAATTTTATTATATTCAATTAATTTATATATAAATTTATATATTTAATGTTATTCTAAAATTATAGCCTCGAGTTAATCAAAAATCAAAAATTGTAATAACAATAACTCAATCCCCAGGTTTAGGTGATGCTATAAATCAACGCATCTTTAAACATTTTAACAAATTAATCCCCAACTTTAGATGTCTCTGCAGGACTAACTTATTATAAACAATTAAAATATTCTTTAATTTATTATTCTATCTAAAGTCAGCCTAAATTGTTATTATTCCAAATTAAAATAATTAAATAGTTTTTTGCCAGAATTAATTCAATTTTATACAGTCGCGTACCTTTTATCCAGCAGCAAACATGGCCTCTCGTTCACAGTTTCTTATTTCAAAAAAATAAAATGACAAAAAAGGGGATACTATTGGACAAGCAACGGAAATATTATTTAAACTTTGGCTTCGAAAACTGAAATATTATGGCTGCCATGAAATAAAATTACCGGATGCTAAAAAAAAGAAATTATTATTAAAAATTTATAGTCACCAAATACTTTATTCTGCTAACCACCGTTATCTCAAAGGAAGTCTCAGTCTACCAAAACTTGTAACAAATATATTACAAAAAAAGAACCTACAAAATCATGCATATCAACCAGTTGAAATGACCTTATGCTAATGCATTCCTGTTCAAATCGAAAGACACCAAAACAGCTAGCAGTTGGCTTGTGCTATTGTTGCTTTCTATAACCAAAACCAATGCAAATAAATAAAAAATTTTATCATTTTCAAAAGCTAAAGCAAGTGATATAATCCTAATATGAATACACGAGAACAACTAAATACTTTCCCACAACAGTATAAAATCTGCGCAGAAAGCGGATTCAGGATTGGAAAGTAGGCTAAGTTTAACAAAAGGAATAATAAAACGCTTAAACCCTGATAGAAGATGCACAAATCTCTCTCCATCAGAAAACGTTAGAATTGAGAAATTTATGATAAAAATTAGAAAGGCAATTGTGATCTTACAGCTTAAACAAGCCAACATTCTTCTTCCTTTTTCCGGCTGAGACCTGACAAGTTCATCCAAGCCACCTGAGAATAAAAAGGAGAATCTACACAAATTCATATATAAAAATGGTCCTCGTGTCCACAAAAATTGAAATTATAATATATATTGGGCAATGTGTTATGATCGAGCCCTTGTTGATCAGTTGCTGTGGCATATAGCAAGAAATTAGAACAAAACTATACAAGAAGAATTCTAATTCAATAATTGAATCAGCTTCAGACCCTCCGGCACAACGGAATTTGTAGCAGGGTCCTTCTCAGCTTGGTTTTCAATCTTCTCATCCACCACCACCAAAGAAGATGGAGTCAGACCTGAATCTTCTGACACAATTTCAGGCACAATCCCACCACCCTCAACATCGATTGAATCACAGGTTTCAGCTTCAAGTCCTTTGGACCCATCCTGCAAGACCGAGGTCTCAACAAGTTCTTTGCCTGAAGATCCCTCCATCTTTTCTTCGTCAACTACCAAAGAAGATGAAGGGTGACCCAACTCTTGCAGGACGGTTTCTGGTACAATTCCACCACCCTCATCATCTGTTGGTTTGTGGGCTTCAGATTCATGTGAGGTCAACAGGTTCTTTATCCGAAGAGCCCTAGACCTTTTCTTCATCAACTGCCAAGGAAGATGAAGGCAGATCCATATCTGCTACAGTTCTGGCACCACCCCACTACTTTCAACATCCGTTGGTTTTTGGGTTACAGATTCATGTCCTTCTGACTTGTCTAATTCTGAGAGGCCAACAAATTCTTTATCTGAAGAGCCCTCTACCTTTTCTTCAACAACTGCCAAGGAAGATGAATGCAGATCCAACTCTTGCGTTACAGTTGCTTGCACAAGCCCACCATCTTTGACTTCCCTTGAGTTGTAGGCCTCAGTTTCAGGCCCTTTTAACTTGTCTGTTTCTGAGAGTCCAACAGAGTCTTTATCTGAAGAGCCCTCGACCTTTTCTTCAACAACTCCCAAGGAACATGAAAGCACAGCCAACTCCTGTGTCACAGTTTCTGGCACAACCCCATCACCTTCAACATCCATTGATTTGTAGGCTTCAGCATCAGACCATTTTGACGCATCTGATCCTGAGAGGCCAACAGGATCTTTATCTGAAGGGCACTCGACCTTTTCATCAACAATTGCCAAGGAAGATGAATGCAGATCTGATTCTTCCTCAACTGCCAAAGAACCCTCGACCTTTTCTTCAACAACTGCCAAGGAAGATGAAGGCAAATCAGACTGTTGTCTTATAGTTTCTAGCACAACCCCTCTACATTCGACATCCATTGATTTGCAGGCTTCAACTTCAGGCCCTTTTAACTCCTCTGGTGAGATTGAGCTGCCAACAGGTCCTTTCTCAGAAAAGCCCTCCATCTTTGCTTCCTCAACCTTTTCTTCCTCTGAAACAATTTCATTACTAACCTGTGCATCATGTATTTCATCACATAATTCAGCTTCAAATTCTTTTGAATCCTTCAGAGTCACACAGCTGCTATTTGGATCCTTCTCAGAGAAGCCCTCTATCTTTTCTTCAGGCCCTCTCAACTGCTCCAGTGAGACCGAGCTGCCAACAGATTCTTTCTCAGAAAAGCTCTCAATCTTTTCTTCTTCAATCTTTTCTTCCAACGTGACAATTTCACTACCAACCTGCGGAAAATGTATTTGATCATATAATTCAGCTTTAACTCCTTTTGAATCCTCCAAGGTAATTGAACTGTCACATGGATCCTTCTCAGAGAAACCCTTGATCTTTTTTTCCTCAGCTGCCAAGGAAGATGAAGGAAGACCCAAGTCTTCAGAGAAAGTCTCTGGGACAACCATACCTGATTCGGTTACAGACTCTTTTGAATCCTCCAGTACCACAAAGCTGCTAACTGGATCTTTGCCCTCCATCTTTGCTTCCTCTGGTGCAGAGAAGGATGAAAGCTTACACAACCCAGATGACATTTCTGGCACAACCCAACGATCATCAACTTCCATTGCTTTGTAGGCTTCAGCTTCAGGCCCTTTTGACTCAATCGGCAAGATTGAGCAGCCAATAGGTTCTTTATCAGAAGATACCTGAAACTTTTCTTCCTCAATCTTCTTTTCTTCAGAAACAGTTTCTGGCACCATGCCACCACTCTGTAATATTTTTAACAATCTTTAACTAGTTACGGAAAAAAGTTGCAGAACAATGGCTGATTGACATGAAAATGTAAACATGTGGGACGACAATAGACTAACAGTTTACAGGAGAATAAATATAACACATTTAAGGTTAGAGTTGAAATAAATATAACACATTTAAGGTTAGAATTGAGGTACCGTGTCAAGAGAATCAGCTCCAAGGGCAGCAAACTTTGACTTGGCAGTAACGAGAGAATCCTCTGTTAACACCAGCTGCTTCTTCACAATTTCACATGCCTTTTCCATGGTCTCTTCTTCCTCAACCTTTTCTTCCTTTTCTTCCAATGCAAAAGTTTCACTACTAACCTGTGAAACATGTATTTGATCACATAATTCAGCTTCAAATCCTTTTGAATCCTCCACGGTCATTGAACTGTCACATGGATCCTTCTCAGTGAAACCCTCAATCTTTTTTTCTTCAGCTACCAAGGAAGATGGAGGAAGACCCAAGTCTTCAGATAAAGTCTCTGGGACAACCACACCATCCTGACAAAATCCCATTTGATCACCTGTTTCAGGTTCAGATTTTTTTGAATCCTTCAGTGCCACAAAGCTGATAAATGGATCCTTCTCAGAGCCCTCAATCATTGCTTCCTCGCATGCAGAAGATGATGAAAGCTGACACAAGCCAGATAACATTTCTGGCACAACCCAACCATTGTCAACATCCGTTGCTTTGTAGGCTTCAGCTTCAGGCCCTTGTGACTCGACTAGCAACATTGAGTAGCCTAAAGGTTCTTTCTCAGAAGAACCCTCAGCCTTTTCTTCCTCAATCCTCTCTTCTTCAGGAACAGTTTCTGGCACCACTTCACCCCCCTGTAATATTTTTAACAATTTTAACTAGTTAAGGAAAATGTTGAAGGACGACTGATTAACAAAAAAGTGTAAACATGTGAGATGACAATAGACTAAAAGTTTACAGGAGAATAAGCATAACACATTTATTGAGGTACCATGTCAAGAGAATCAGCTCCA
>JAWDEX010000010.1:4222381-4240827 GCA_035221805.1 Trichilia hirta | reverse complement strand
TTATAAAATTCTATCTTTATATTTTTTAAAATAATTAAAATTAAATTATATAATTAAAATATTAATTATTTATATAATATTTAATAAATAAATTTTTTAAAAATAATACTAAATGTATTTTAGATTTGTTATTTTGAGAATACACGACTACTGTTACCTAACACATTTTTAAACCCTAAATATAACTTACAAAATATTAATTTTATTTTTATTTTCGTTCTGTATAAAAGTACTAGTTGAAAAACAATACCGAATGGCCTTAGCCATTTACCCGATTTAAACTACAAACCTCAAAATAAAATTGTAATATAAAAAAAGAATACTGCAACAAAATAGAGTAAGGGTATCTAGCCATGTATCCCATCCAAACTAAAAAATCTCAAAGATCGGAAGGCCCATAGGGAGCGTCTCACGTGCCATTCACGTGACTCACTCAATGAAGTTGCAAATCTGCTGTTGTTTGGATACAAGGCAGATCTTAACCCCGTCACTCTTTATTACCAAATTTAGGCGTTTGATTTTCAATTTACATTCGTATTCCCGCCTACTTACACAGTCTGTCCCTTTCCTTTCTCTCTCCATTTATTTTTTTGAACTCTCTCTCTCTCCATTTAGCCGTTTCTCATTCTAATCGTATTCAGATTCCAGGCCTAAACGTCTCATCTCTTCAATTCCGAAAAAAAAAACAAGCAATCAGTCATCGTCTCTCAATACGCAGTTTCGTGGCCTAATAGCCCAAGCAAGGTAGATAATGAATCACTATCACATCTACGAGGCCATCGGTCGCGGCAAATACTCGGTAACTTCACTGAATCTCCTTAGAATTTCTGGTACATAGATGCTAATGAGAATGTTCAAAATTTAGTGTACTTTACTTACTCTTTTGTTGGACGACGTGTAGACCGTGTATAAAGGGAGGAAGAAGAAGACTATCGACTATTTTGCGATTAAGAGCGTCGATAAGTCGCAGAAGAGCAAAGTTCTTCACGAAGTAAGGGGCTTCAGCTATTGTGTTTGATTGATTTGTTTGTTTGTTTGTACGATTTTGTTTACTTTGCTTTTCTGAACGATGGTTAAACGTTAATCACCAAAAATGCCGAGAATAGTTCGGTATGAGACTACAACGGTCTATGGATGTTTAATTTTGAGCTAATTTAAAGATTTTTGGTAAAGGAACTTGATTGGGTGTTAATTTACGAGAGATTTAGGCTCAGTTATTTGGTAGTAAACAAGTATCACATTCCGTGAGCAAAATGTTGTGCTACCAAGGGATGCTGGTTATTAACGTACATTATTTGAAAATAATTTAGAGTGTTAAAAAAGAGATCACCGTTATTTTTTTAACAATTTTTGTGTCGTTTTCTTTGCTGAATATTTCTGTTAGCTGCTTCTGGCAGGTTAGACTCTGGCCATAGGTTGACATTTTTTTTAGAGAAAATTAGGTGTCGGCACTTCCACTTCCGCTGAATTCCAATCCTGAAAGTTTTAGCTTAAGTTTTGGAGCACATGATTAATATTACTATCCTTGCTCACCTCGGTGTGGTAGACGTTAGCAAGTGCTTGGCATTTTCTTCTTTTTTGTTTATTCTTTGAATTAAAAATTGCATTAAATTAGTTGACTACATTATTTATTTCAATGTCCTTTGTTAAAGCAATTTTTGATTGTTATTTCTTGCCTTCGAGAAATCTGGTGACCTCTTCTATTTATTAATCTGGACATTATTTCATATAACATCTTTTCACTTTTGCATTTAATGCAGGTAAGGATGCTTCACTCTCTAGATCATCCAAATGTTCTGAAATTTCATTCTTGGTAAGTCTTGCTAACGGGCAGAAATAATCTGCTTGATTGGCTATAGTGGTAAGCTAATAACCCTTGAAATCTTTTTTTCTCCAAATCTTTGCCCGCTTCTGCCAATGATATATTTTAATTTCCATGCCAGGTACGAAACGTCTGCTCATTTGTGGCTAGTTTTAGAATACTGTGTTGGAGGAGATCTCGTGACCATATTGCGGCAGGTATAGTTCACTTTGTTTTTATGTATATGCTGCATTTCTTTCTACACAAACATTCTGCTTCTTCGCTGAGCATGGGTGGATATTTCAATCAATATTAACATGGATCTTGACAGCCAATAAAAACGGAGGTCCTTTAATGCTACAAAGTTTTATAAAGTTGAAAATGCTTCAACTCTGGCCTGTACAAGGAGCTTTGCACAATAAAAGTATTAATTGAGAAAATATGACCCTAATATACGAGATAAGTAAAGTATCCTGATATATGTTTGGGAAGCAACTGCAGGTCATCTGTCTAAAATTACATATTTATTTCCAATCTGACTAATAACATCTATTCTTTACCAATTTAACAAATTCGATCCTCAACATTTATTTATTCCATGAGATTAGGGATTTGGGTGGATCTGTTTGGACTTCTGGTTAATATCTCCTTAAACATTTGAAGATTGTAAAGGTTCTCAAACAGACTCTAATTCCCTTTTAAAACTTAATGGAGCTAATGTGAAATTGATATAAATTTTTCAGAGTTGAATATACAAAGTTATTAACTGCTAAAATATCCAATTGGCTTAAATGTTTTTCAATCTTTCTCCATGTTATGTATCTCCAAAGTAGTTTGAGTGTGGTTGAAATAAATCATTTATTGTAAAATGTGGAAAACTTATAACTCAGCAATGATGGAGGAGTTGGCCTGCGTGATTTCCACTAATCTGTAATACACTTAAAATTCAACAGATTTGAGTATTTCAGATTCTACTATGAAAGAATATAATTATGTTATTAATAAATTATGGATGAGTTGCAGGATAACCAGTGGCCAGAAGATTCTATCCATGATCTTGCTCGAGACCTTGTCCAAGCTCTACAGTAAGAAGTGTTTGTTAATTTTTTAATCATTTCTTTCCTCATCGTATTTTCTAACACTAATCACTGTTTTCAGATTTTTACATTTGAAGGGAATCATTTATGGTGATTTGAAACCATCAAACATCCTATTGGATGAGAATGGGTGTATGAAGGTAAATTTGCTTTATTGTTTACTTATATGATTGAATACTGTCAACATATTATTTCACCAATTTTTCTTATACATTTGTTAATTCAGCTATGTGATTTTGGATTAGCAAGGAAGTTAACTGATATATCCAAAACAACTTCTTCCACGGTATGCTATCTTTCCTGTTGCAACTTTTTATATCTACCTTAATGGCTTAGCTTGACTGAGTCATTGAAATCTGAAATTAATTTTGTTATATTCTCATTGTTTTGCTTCAATGCGCTTGCCCAGTTGCCTCAAGCAAAACGTGGAACACCCTGTTATATGGCTCCTGAGCTTTTTGAGGATGGAGGTGTCCATTCTTATGCATCTGATTTGTGGGCTCTTGGTTGTGTAATATATGAGTGCTATGCAGGACGGCCTCCTTTTGAGGGAAGAGAGTTCACTCAGTTAGTAAAATCCATCCTTTCTGATCCGATTCCACCTCTCCCTGGTACTCCAAGTCGTCCTTTTGCCAATCTAATCAATTCTCTGTTAGTAAAAGACCCAGCTCAAAGAATACAATGGTCTGATCTTTGTGGACATGCTTTTTGGAGAACTAAATTCACTCCAGCATCTTTACCTCCTCAACCAGCATTTGATAGTATGATAGAGTTGTATGTTAAACCATGCCTCTCAGAACGTAATGGCGGCAGACCTTTACAAAGTAAGACCCCTCCTAAATCACATGAAAAAGATGTAAAAGGGGCTCTAAAACAGGATGAGAACTCTATGTTGGGATCAACTCCAGTCAAGGGTACAGCAAGGAGCCGTAAGACTCAAATAAAAGCTTCTGGCAGAGTAGTTGAGGAGAAGCAGAAAGATCCTTCCAGTACTACCAGGCATGTAAATCTCTTACGGTTGTCAAGAATAGCAAAAATAAATTTACAGAGGGAGAATGAGAAAGAAAACTATAGGCGGCCTTTACCTAATGGCTCTGAAAACGAAGTTAATATAGAGAGTAACGATATGGAACTTGATTTTAATGAGAACACTGAAGATGAGACACATGACGAACCAGATGGGTCTGATAGCCCTAACTGCCAAGCTGAAGATAAATTGCCAGGTCAATCACAGCATTTTGAGAAACTGGATGAGACTGGCATTAACACAAATCACTCAGATGTCACACCTATGGATAGTATGCCTGCTGCTGATGAATCAAGAAAACATGATTGCGAATCCTCCATAGATCACACTGATGTTGCTGCAACTCCTATTGTCAGTCCTCAACTCAAAACTCAGAGGATTAGAGAAAATTTGGGATCTGCTATTGATTCGGATTCTTCAAGATCATCTAATAACCTTTCACAGGTTCTTTGGCATCCATCAGATCTTTCTGTTAGACCGGTAATGCCCAGCAGAAAAGCTGATAAAATGTCAGACATATTTCCTTCACTTCCATTTGTGGCCATGCAAGCATCAGACTTTGTGAAGTTGTCAAAGGAGCAGCTGGATGGACTGAGCAATAGGATCATATCCATTCTTAATGGAAACACTAGCATTGGGGAGAAGCAGAACGTGATAAGATACCTTGAGATTTTGAGCAGTAATGCTGATGCAGCCAACATCTTAACCAATGGGCCAATAATGCTTGTGCTTGTTAAAATGCTTCGCCTGTCCAAGACATCAGCTTTGCGAGTTCAACTTGCTTCACTTATTGGCTTGTTCATTCGTCATTCTACCTTTATCGATGATGATTTGGCAAATTCTGGAATTTTAGGTTCACTAACTGATGGCTTGAGGGACAAGCAAGAAAAAGTGAGGAGGTTTTCTATGGCTGCTTTAGGTGAGCTGCTGTTCTATATATCCACACAGAATGAGCATGCCAGAGACAGCAATCCACCAGAATCTCCATCAAAGGACACCAGGACGGCATCTGGCTGGCAGGTTAGCTTGCTTAACCTAAATGTTTGCTGGATCATTTGTATCTTGTTTAATCTAGTTTGTGCATTTTTTGTTTCTGCCCCAGAAAAGGAGAGAACTGTTCCTAGACTTTGTTAGTGGACCATTTTCTTCTATTTCTACCATCGATTGAAGTCTTAAAAATGAGGCTTTGAGGAAGTAGTTGTTTGTAGGATATGTTAGATTCTTTATGAACTCTCTCTGTGATGTTCTAACATTTCCTTTCTGGATACCTTCCCAATGTTGGAGGCAGCTTCCAAATTCTTTGGATTCGTTGGTGTCATCATTGATGCTTTGAGGAAGTTGTCATTTGCAGGATATGTTAAATTCATTGTGCACTCTCTCTGTGATCTTCTAACATTTCCTTTTTGGACAACTTCTCATCATCGGAGGCAGGTTCCAAATTCTTTGATTTCATTGGTGTCATCAGTTTTACAAAAAGGGGAGGATGATATGACTCAACTTTATGCATTAAGGACAATTGAAAACATATGCAGTCAGGGAGGACACTGGGTGGCTCGTTTCACCAGCCAGGATGTGATTAGTAACCTGTGTTATATTTTCAGAGCTTCAGGGAAACAAGAGAGTATGAGGCTTACTGCAGGATCATGTTTGGTTCGCCTTGTTCGATTCAATCCTCCTAGCATTCACTTGGTTATGGAGAAACTTTCATTTAAGGATGTTGCATCTTCTCTTGTCAAGGGTAGTGCACGTGAGCAGCAAGTTGGTTTAAATCTTTTAAGCATGGTCATGCTTGGGAGCAATATGTTTCCTGATACTGGGCGACACCTGCTGCCCTTGATGGAGGATAAGAATCTGGTACCCAGTCTTCTGTCTCTCATTGAGCAGGGAAGTGAAGTACTAAAGGGGAAGGCACTTCTGTTTGTTTCTCTCCTTTGTAAGAATGGAAAAAGGTGGCTCTTACACTTTCTTTGCAATGTTAGGTTGCTTTCAACAGTGGACAGACTGGCCAAAGAGAAGGACAACTTTCTGCAGCAGTGTTTAGATGCATTTGTGCATATAGTGGTATCTATTATTCCAGGTCTACTGGATGCTATAACTGGAGACATCCAACGGCTGATGGGGGGAAGGCGCCATGGACATATCACCGGCAGCCGAGCTGCTCCCAAGACCAATGCTCATTTGTTTCCTGTTGTTCTTCATCTTCTTGGAAGCTCATCCTTTAAGAGCAGGTTGGTGACTCCTGTGGTCCTGCAGCAGTTGGCAAATCTTGTTAAAGTTGTGGAGACACCATTTCAGGCGAGTAACCACTAGCTGACCCATTATTCTTTTCATAGTCCTTTTTTACTTTTACCTTATAGAAAAGATATATCTTATCTGAGATTGAGGTATTTACTGATATGCCAATCATTTTTATTTTTAGGGAAGGGATGACTTTCAGATAACCCTTCTACGAATTCTGGAGTCTATTGTAGAGGAATCATCTGTAATTCTTGGAAGCCCTGACAGTTTTATCCTTGAAATTCTCCCTAGCCTGGCTGTTCTGTATAAGGGTAACAAGGATGGTGATGCCAGATTTTTATGCCTAAAAATTTTATCTGATGCAATGATCATTTTCTTGAATGAACCAGTTGAAAGTGGGCAGAGATTGCAAGACTTGAAATTCATATCCAATTCCCATTTCCTTCCTCTGTACCCTTCCTTGATTGAAGATGAAGATCCCATTCCCATGTATGCGCAGAGGCTTCTTGTCATGCTCATAGAGTATGACTATATTAAAATTTCAGACATTTTGCATCTTAAAACTGTCTCACAGTGTTTTGAGTTTTTGCTTGGTGATCTTTCTAGTGCAAATGTAAGTAGTGTTAAGCTGTGTCTGGCTCTCACATCTGCTCCTGAAATGGAATCCAAGTTACTTTCTCAATTAAAAGTGGTTAGGAGGATTGGAAACCTTCTAGAGTTTGTGCATGCAAGGGATATGGAAGATTTTCTTGAACCAACTCTTGGCCTATGTAGAGCGTTTCTACTATGTTCAGTAAGCAGTAGAAAAAGCTTTATTTACGCAAAGGAACTAGCACTCTTAGGTGACTGTTCTTCAGAGTTCAGTAATGCAATTGATCAACAGCAATGTATAAGAGACATAAAGGACTTTGGTGGAAACGTTGGTGTCTTCCTGGAGCTGAGTGGTTCCCGCAAAGCAAATGTTGCTGATGTGGCATCTGAATGTGTAGTATTGTTGCTCAAGGCAGCTCCAAGGGAAGGCACAACTGGATTTCTTACTAATCTTGCAAAGGTAACAGCCATCCTTGAATCGTGGCGGAGGGGGATCTCTCACTTAATTTTGCAGCGAATCCTACATGCTATTGGTTATTCTTGTAGACAATATTTGTCCCACGCAATGATCTTATCCATATCCTTATCCGAAATATCGAGGATTGAAGGCATCATTTCTGAGCTGAAAAGTTCAAATGTACCTGCTGTAGTCAATGCTGCTTTTCTGGCAGCCTCCGAGTTGCAACGGCTCCCTCGCTGCCTTTGAAGTTTTGGAGTTTGTATTTCAGTTGCCTTTTCGTCTTATATTCTTGCATGAATTTCTTTCTCAAATTGTTCATTGCCCTCCATCAAGCACTGTTGGAATTCATTTGACTTTACAAGAGGAAATGAAGGGCATTGTTTCGTGGAGAAGAGCTCAATACTGTATTGGGGTGGATTAAGTGTTCATGCTTCCATCCTATTACAGAATCCAGCTATCATTGGCCTGTCCTGTAATCTACGTATACTTTCGATCATCACATACATCTTCAATGGATATTTAATTCCTTAGAATTTGCTTTAAAGCAATAAGTTATCATCTGAGCATTTCGTAGTTCTTTTACGTAGTCATTTTGCCTATGGTAGATGGAGGTTTAATACAAACAATATGTTGTTATGCTTAGAATTTGAGCCCGCCCTTCTCCATTGTCCTAAATTCAAAAATTTTGCTCTCAAGACTATTCGTTACCCAAAACATGTTGCCTTTTCTTTTGATCCTATTCGTGAAACCAAGGTAGCTGTTAATGATACCCGACAAAACAAAGGAATCCAACGAATTAGAACTTGATTATCCGAAAATTAGGGGCGCCCAAAAATCACGGCGCTCGTAAAAGTATCCTCTGCATGCAATTATAAACATGTCAAAAAAAAGTGTTTTACCCAACTTTTGTCTCTTCCCCACATGCCAACCTGTAATTTTTCATCATTATCCAGTCATCTGTTGCCACGTGACACTAGGCTTACTTTCCTTGGTCTCACCTGTAAGACACTTACCATCATAACCCCACCAAAAAGCCACAAACTCTCGCTCCCTTTGCTTTTCCTCAGAAAAAGAGTTTCTCATTACTCAAAATATTTGCATTACATTACTCTCTCCAATAAGTGAGATATTGATTTGTGCATCATTAGCATGGCCTCCTTTCAGCTTTTCTTAGTATTAACACTCTTGGCAGAATCATTTATCCCATCTTTAGCTTCTGATCATCACCTAAATTCTGAAACCTCTAATACAATCTCAGCTTCACCAGCAGTAACGTCGCCACCTCGATCTCAATCTCAATCTCTATCTCCTTCCAAAGAACTTTCACCAGACATTTCTCCGCTCTTGCCTTCCCCTGGTGGCGAGTTACCGTCTCCAACAGCCTCTTCCATGCCCACCATTCCTTCTAATCCCAGCCCACCAAACCCAGACGATGAGTTTCTTGCTCCAGGTCCAGATACTGCGTTTCCACCTTTCGGGTCATTGCCGGTGTCCTCTATGGCGCCCGTATATTTACTTCAGCCTTTGAGCTTAGCTGTTTATGCAGCTGCTGCAACTTATTGCTCAATCTACAACATTCTTAGGATTCAGGTTCTGTGGTAGGCACCCACGGTTATTACCGTCTGTGCTTCTTCACTTTTCTTTTCCTTTTTTCAGAAGTTCCTGATTATAATTCATACATTAGTTACTGTGTTTTAGTAGGTACTACTTATCACTTTCGGCTTTGCTAATGAATTGAGTCGCTTGTTTATATTCTGTATATTGAGAAGCTTTCATTGTATTGCTGCTCTGCCATAGATATAATTGCTGGCTGTCGGGGCCAGTGTTCGAATTTTCTGGTTAAAATTTCGGAGGTAACGAGAGATTACATGGGTTTGGAGTCAGGTTCATATGGGAGCAAACTGTTTCTATTGAAAAGTGCATGTGTTGAGCACCAAATTGAAATGAATGAGGTGCTGTTGGATGAATAGTCTATCGCATGTGGATCATTTTATAGTGATTATTAGGTAATCTGTTTGTTTTGTCCGATTCCCACCTTATGGAGTAATTCTTTATTTTCAGTGCTTTGTAAATTAAATTTTTATAGACATCTGAAATTTTCAACTATTTTGTAAATATTCAGATGTGAAATTTAATTTGTAAAATAAAATCATCAAAGTAAATTACTGATAAAGATTAGCTGTAATTGTTAAATATTCAAAATTAAAAACGCCAACATAATAGCAAGAATCTGGAGTGCCATCAAAATAAACAATGAGAAAAAACTTAGCCAGTAATGGCCAGAGATGAAATTGCCTCCGGGTTAAAGCTTCCAGGTTCGATCATCTGTTTCTCATCTCAAATCTTTTGTAATATACGCCTCATACGAAGCCATTTTTTCAGTAAATATTGTTTCTGAAGATCAGTTACTTCTCTTCCCGGTACCATCGAGAATTCTAGGACAGTACAGGGAGATCATACGCTGTTATCTCAATACTGACTATTGAACAGATCTGAAAATTTGCATAATCTCAAGTTCATTTTTATTATTCTTTTTTCTTTGACAGAATAATTTGTAAGTAAACAAACACCGAAAATTGGAATATGTTTATCATAGAATCCAGGCATACTTAATAGCTGAGTTCTAATAAAACAGAAAAACGACAATCGAGTTTATAATAAGCTAGAAATTCCTTGAGAAACAAGCCCACTGAAATAAAGTTAACTAGAAGTAAACATATTGAACTAAGTCCCACGGCTCCCTTTAGATCATTTTAATTAAGCATCCTTTTTAGCAATGAGGTCCTCGATCATATTTGCTGCCTCTAGAACCGTGGATATGGTCTGGGCATTTTCTTCTTCCACACTGATCCCAAATGCCTCCTCAAGTCTCATCACAATCTCAACCTGTGGAAGCAGAGGAGATGCATCAGTTAAAATGCCAACAAATTTGTGGCGGTGCAATCTTTTTCTCAAACCAGAGAAATTACTTTCTTGTTACTAGAAAAAAAGTCACACAACAACGGCGGAAAATTAAAAAATTATATGTATAGTTTGGCATGCATGTGTACACACATGCAAACAGAAACAACACTTAGAAACCAGGACTACAAGGTAGTTTAACCTGAAGATTAAAAACAAGTGGGATGACTATGGATTAATAGTTTACAAGAGAATAAATGTAACACATTTAAGGTTAGTACTGCAGTACCGTGTCAAGAGAATCAGCTCCAAGGGCAGAAAACTTTGACTCTGGAGTAACTGCAGTTTCCTCTGGTAATGCCAGCTGCTTCTTCACAATTTCACACACCTTTTTAACGGTCTCAGGCTTGGCCTGCTGAAAGATTAGTTTTGGAAAACCTTGTCATTCACGCCAATATAATGTATAACAACTGAGATTAACAAAATGCATTTTCGGGCTTGACAAGAGTTTCCTATCATACAAATCTTCACAATCAGACAGGATATCTAAATATATAATCGAATTATTACATCTTATCAACAGACCAAAGATAAAGCAAGTTGTTGGACAGCAAAGATAGAATAGTCAATTCAAACCATAAATGAATAATGAATCAATACATGGCATTGCACCAATTTTTCCTCAACAAATTTGACCATTAAAGCTATAAGTATATGCAGAGCCACAATTTTCCATACTAAATTTCTGCATTCTGTCACATGTTTCACAAAATGAAATGAAATTCGATAAAAGATGACACAAGCTTTTATATGACAGATAAAATACACCAAAAGTAATTCACATTATATAAATACAATAAGCAGCACGAACGTACCGCACAGGAAACCTCGAAGCGAGCAGGTGCAGACCGCAACCTAAGAGATGGGAACGTTTTCCCCTTGATGGAAAGGGAAACTGACTTCACACTAGAGATACTCCCCTGCTCAAACATTCAGCAGCAGATAAATAAATCCGTAGCAAAATTTAAAAATAAAAAATAAATCCTTATTTTAATTGATTAATTAAAGAGCGTGATGCAAATCACACACTCCCAACTCAAATGGAGGTTGGGCTGATATAGGTGAATCTAAAGTCAACTACATTACAAAAATAATAATAATAATAATAATATCCTTATCACTAATATTGCATAGCAACTTTAACAAACAAAACAAATGGAAAATAGTTTTAAGTAGTTAATAGGCGACCTAATTGGTACTCTTCAACTTTCACTGAAAATTTAACAAATCGTACGCAACAAAAGAACCCGAACCTAGCCTTCTCAGATTTCGTATTCAAATCACTAACTGATCTAAGAAAACTATAAATCTCATTACTTGACCAGTCATTGCAAGAAATCAAACTTGTTCTGTCAAAAATTAAAAAAAAAAAAAAAATCATTTGAACGACTATTGATGAAGGAAACGGAGTAAAAAAACTGAAAATAAAGGAAGATCGACAGCCCATTAACATTTCCAACCAAAACAAAATCTAACTACAGAGATTTAAATGAACGAACAAACCCATTTTTTTTCAAACAAATACAATCGAACGAATCAATTTACGAATCAGACCAAAAATTAAACAGCAAGAAGACCTGAGTCCGCTTGAAAGAGCAAGACATAGAGGTCATGCACGCAGAATTTCCTGTTATTGAAGCCATTTGAATCCTCTAGAGAGATCTGAGATTATTTGGTGGAAAAGGAGAGAGAGCAACACAAAAAGACAGAGACGGAGAACACGAAGTAAGCGTCTTAGAGACAGGCAAATGTCAAGACAGCAACGTTTTATAGATGGTTTTGTGTTGGGTTCTTTTATAATGAAAATCGAAAACACTTGGGGCCAGTTTGACGTTCGGTTTGTTGAGATCGTCGCCTAATTTACTTTGTTTGTAACGACGGACTGTTTGGAATATAGGGTTTATAATTCCTTGATGAGAATTAATATTTGGGGCTGTTTGGTTATAGCGTTAACAAGAAGTTTGGGTTAGATAAAAATGGAATACTAACATCCACATCCCTGACTTCTTTTTTTTTCACAATTCAACAATTTACTTTTGAAATTAGTCCTGGATATACAGTGAGCCACATATATAGAAAGAGGGAAAAAAAAATGATCCTTAAATTTTTATTTTTGTAATAAGAGATTAAATTAATTAAATTATTTTTTCATAAATTCATGTTAACTTATATTAATATATCAATAAAATAAATATATTATAATAAAAATAATTTGATTATTTTAATAAAAATTAGAATCTAATAGATAAATTAAGTATCTTATTATAAAAATATAAATTAATAGGAATCTAAATGTTATTATCCCATTTCAATAAACATTTTGTCACATTGCCTAACTCAAGCCTATAATTCCAAAAAATTATAAATATTTTTTAAAATTTAAAAATGATGACAAATACTTTTTACAGTATTATTTTATTAGTTAATTTATCTTTTATAATATAATTACTATTTTATCTCTAATTTTTATAAAGGTGTGAATTGAATATTTCAAAATATGAGAATGTAGCTATCATTATATCATAAAAATAACAAATTAATTAATAAAATGATATTGCTGAAGTATTTATTATTAGTTTTAAACTTCAAATAACTATTTGTCATAAAAAAATAAGAGAATATATATAATTTTCCAAAATTATAAGAAATATTTGTCATTTGTTTAGTAACTGCAATATTTATTTTCAAAAAGGAGGATTTGTTACAAATATTTAAAGAAATATAATTTTCAAAGAAGTTTGCGGGTAAGTTGTGGCCAAATCAGAATTTTGATTAAGTGTAGGAAAATTTTTAATTATTAAAAATATAATTCTACATTTAAAAAACACAACAAATTTTATTTTATTTTCTTCAAATTCAACTTACATTTATACATCAACAAGCCAGTTCTATTTGTGTGGGATCTAACAACAAACATGTGAGAATTGTTTTTTAAGTTAAGGCTCATGAAAACCATGTTAACCAAATAAAGGGAGTCCTTTGGGAAAAAAAAATTTTAATTTATATATTTTTTAATATGTATATTATTTAATTTATATTATATCTGTCATTTTCATACATAAACACGAGAAAAAAGATTGATTGATAATGATAGCATAAAAAATTATTTCACCTTGCTCCATTAATTAATAAGTTGTGCATGATGAAATAATGGCAATAGGTATTATTGAGGTATGCCAAATTAAAATTTTGGAGAGAGGCATTTAAATTCTTAAAATTCATTAAAAAAATATTTTATTTTTATTAAATTGAATTTTTTTTTATTTTTTCTTTATTTGTTGATTTTTAATATTTTTTGGTGTAATTAATTTGATTTTTATTGATATTATTGAATTTTAAAATTTGTAATTTACGATAATAAAAATAATTTTTTTTTTACTTAGTAAAATTAAAATTTTTTTTTTTCACTAAATTTGAAAATTTTAAATGTCATTTACCTAATAGAACTTTTAAAAATGTCAATTCAAAAGTTATATTACTCTATTTAATAATTTGAAGATCAACCAAATAGAAGTTTGGTGTTATGGTGTTAAATATTAATGGGTTATTAATTGTTAATTAACCTAATTCTTTCCCCAAAAAATAACCTAATAAATTTTATTTTTTTTTCTATTGTTAATGGTTGCGGTAAATCAAATTGGAAATTCAAGACTTAATAATTTGAATTAAAAACTGAATTCATAGTACCACTCAAATCCAAAATTGGAGTATTAATATAATCACTGCAAAATAATTAGTTATTATTCTCAAATAACTTTTGCTCAAATTATAAAATTTATAATTAAATTGTTTTTATTGTTATTTAATTATTCTATCACATTTCATTGTTGTTAAATGTGAATTTAGTATGAAAATTTTTTAAAAATCATATTTTTTATAATATTAGCATATTACATTCATTTTTTAAAAAAAAAAATTGATAGAAAAAATATATACAAAAGCAATATTTTTCTTTCATTCTAAATTTATATAATTTAAAAAAGTAAAAGATGTTTAAATGTTTAAAATTTGATCAAAAGAACATTTTAGTACTATGAAATGAAGTAAAAAAGAAAAACAACTAATTTTTTACTATTATCTTATTTTAAATATTTTTAAGTATTCTATTATAAAACCAAATTCTACCATCTCATAAATTACAAAATTTAGAATCTGATATTATTAAGAAGAACGAAATTAGAAAATTTTGATAAATGAGAATAAATACAAGTAATTCTTAATTTAATAGGATTAAAATATCTTTTTAACTAATAAGTTTATATATTCCTTTTACTATCAAATATTAATAATAAGTTTATATATTATTGTGATGATATTTTGAATATTACTTGTATTACATACCAGCCTATTTTCTTAGGATTATGTTATAATGGAGTGATTGTACATACATATTCTCAAAATTTTCATTTCAATTTTTAAAATTTTTGTTATACTTTCTGATTCTTATGTTGCAATCCTTAATTGAATTTACAATTTTAACTTAAATGCCCCCCAAAAAAGGGAGGGTTAAAAAATATAATAAAAAGGGTGTGAAATATAATAAAAATTTTGAGAATTTGTATTGTACAGATACAATACCATAATCTTGCCCATTCTTATAAAAACTTAAGGGATAATATTATATTATTACTATATATTTTATAATTTACAAAATTTAAATGACATGTAATAATAATAGATTATTTATAAATAAGTTTGTATCCCAAATATATATATATAATAATTATTAAAATTATCCTGAATAATAACAACAACAACAAATTAATAGGAATTTCAAATATTTTTAAAATACAAATATATAAAATATTTAATTTTGATAACACAAGCTACATTTAATTTCTTGATTATGATTGAAAATTGATGCAATAATTTATATGAGAAATGTGATACCAAGTATGTAGCTCTTTTTTTCTCTAATTGGAAAATGAAAAACTATTTTTATACTTTTAATAAGCTTTTGTAATTTCATAAATTTGTAGGTACCAATGTGTTGTTGTTGTTATTATTATTATTCTGATCTTAATGTGTTAGTAATTAGGCTAACTACATTTGTCTTGCTGATCTTAATGTGTTAGTAGTTAGGCTAACTACAATTGTGGCAGACGACACTTTTTGCCTTATTTATTATTAATGCATTGATGAAAATTCTCAGCTAACTTACCGCCCTTCTTAATAATGAATGAATTGAATTTATAGTAGTAATTCTCTAAGACATTGTTTGGATAGCAAAATTAAATTTTATCATTATTATTTTTCTTTTACACCATACAAAAACTAAATTTTCATTGAAGGCATAAACAAAATTTAGTCATAAGAACTCAACTATTTTAAATAAAACATTTATTCTTCTTTTTTAATAATTGAAAAGTTATGCGGTTGCCACACACAGTCGGCCCATGTATCCGGACTGACTCGTTGTCAACGAATCGGCTTCGGCCCAGCTTAGCTTATTCCGAAAAAAAAAATGGTGCGGAATTTATCACTTACTTCCCCTAATGTTTGAGATTTTAGCACTCAATGGCATATTTTAAAAATTTTTTCTCAAGTTTGCATTCTTCGAAATTCCTTCAACAAAATTGTTTATTTATCTTAAAAAATTATTATTATTTAACTAATTTTAGAGATGTTTGTTAATAAATTTTTTAAAATAAATAATAATTTTTTAAAAAATATCATCAAGTGATAAAAACTCAAATTTTAGAAAGATAAGTAATAAATACTCTATTAATAAATTTTTTTATTTATAAATTTGTCCAATAAAATAATTGCTTTTATCTTTTTCCAAATCAACTAAACTATCATCATGCAAAAAACAAAAATTACATACTGAATTTGATAAACAATACCAATTAATTATATCAGATGCATTTTTTATCTTTTAGTTATTTTAAATATTTTTTGCAGATATTATATAATTTAAACAATAAATTTTTTGACATTGGAACAAGAAGCTAAATTGAAATTTCTATTAATTTATTGAGGAGTATTTCGATTTATAGGTTATTATATAATTATATATCTTATTAAAAACCTGTAAATTTTGGACAGAGTTAAAGCTGGAAATTTACAAAAATTATTAGGTGATAATATTGTTTATTATATTTCTGACAATGTCATTGTCTAAATTAATTTTAATTCAGTTTAATTTCGGATGGGATTTATTTATTATTTAAAAAACAGGCAATAATCAAAAATTAAAAATCAGTTGGTTAGCGAGCCGTCCATGAGAAAGCCGTTACTCCCAGCAAACCAAACGTAATGCAATGCCAATGGAAAACAGATTCAACAGAAGAAGCAGAAGCAGAAAGAGCGGGTAAAACTGCTCAGAGACCCGCGTAAGGAACGACCACTACCAATTTATTTACTTCTCTTCTCTTCAATTTCAAACACTTTCAGTTCAGATCACCAACCCATAAACAAAAGCAATCTTCTGTAAGTTAACTCCTCTTCTGTGTCTTTTGTTTTTGGATCGCATTTACATCATGTAATTAAGCTTCTCAATATTTTTCATTCATTACTCGGTTTGCTTCTTAGTAACTTTTGAGGGGCACATTTTGAATATGAATAACTTAAAGCAAATGTAGCAACTTCGTTGATCTTTGAAGTTACTTCTTGGTTTTCAGTGTTTGACTTTGGTGGGGTTTAGCGGGATCTACCGAATAAGTAGTGGGATGTGCTTAAAATTTAGTCATTTAATTGTTTCGAGTGTTGATGTGGTGGGAATGTGGTTTTCTATCAGATATTGTGTATGTTTCTCAAGTGATATTTGCAATTATTAGAAATATTGATTTTTTTTTTCTTTTTCTTTTGAATTAAATAGAATCATGTGTAAAGAATTATTGGAAATTCAACCACTTGAACTTAAGTTTACATGTAAGTGTATGACAACTCATATTCCCTCTATTTTTCTTTTGAATTTAAGATTATGATGCTCAATAAAGTATTTATCGTAATCACTATTCTTAAACTCTGGAAATCGTCTCCAATGAGTTAGTAGTAAAGGGTTGTTTTGTGCGAGCGTTTCGAATTATCATGGTTTTATATCACCATTTATGGGAATTTTGGTTACTTTGGAATGTGATAGGCTTTGACTCTTTTGAAACCATCTTGTTCAAGATCGAATGCCCTTGGAATATTTGCCCATGTTTGTGGAAAACTGAAACTAGTGTTCGCATCATGTACTGAAGGGATAGCGGTGCGGTGTATATCTTCCTAGTATGGCTTGCTGAAAAATATTATATTCAATTCAAATGCTCTGTCATGCTTCTAATGGCATGCTCATGCTTTTGTTGTAATTGCCGTATTCTTTATGCATAAAGGCTATATTACCTAATACAGTTTTCTGCCATTGGTATTTTGTAGTTCTATCCTATTTCAGAGAGTGTGATTATTGTCTTACTGATATTATGAATGAAAGAGACTTATGGTCTTATGCAATTATGCAATCTGTGACCTGTCTTTGTGTTGCAAGGCTGAAACTCTCTCTTGATGTGAAGAAACAAAGTTCATGCGTTATTCAACCTGGCAACAAGTCTGATCGGTATGCTGCTTTCAAGGTGTGACCATTTATTGTTTAAATCATTCAGCAGATTTTAACTCCTGTCTTCTGTAATATTTATTTGTCATTTTCCTTCTACTCTTTTCCATAACTTGAATATGTTCATAAATTAAACACCTACACGAATGTTTAATCACAAAGAGGGTGTAAGGCATAGAGTCTTTTGTTTTGCCAAAGGATATTTAAGAATGACTAGATGATTTACTAAACATATCAACAAGTAAAGATTACGTCTCCAAAGAAGTATTGTGCGTGGCCCAATGTAGGTGTTATAAAGCCAAAAGCAACGTCTTATTTTATAGGTATCTGTTAGTATTGTATGCCCTAAAATCATTCGTATTATTAATTTTGAGCATATTGTATTAAGTTACTGTAGAATATGTATTGTATATATTTATTAATAATAAAAGTGTTTCAATTCATATGTATATACTACTTCTTCTATCTAATCATACTAGTGATAGAATATACATATGA
Organism: Trichilia hirta; assembly: GCA_035221805.1. Classification (NCBI taxonomy): domain Eukaryota; kingdom Viridiplantae; phylum Streptophyta; class Magnoliopsida; order Sapindales; family Meliaceae; genus Trichilia; species Trichilia hirta. The sequence continues at coordinate 4,222,617 of JAWDEX010000010.1, read as the reverse complement.
ATCGTCCAAGATAATAAGTTATCTAAATTATTCTTTACAGACGTAATATCAACTGAGCATTGATATTGTATAGTAGACACATTAAATGTATTCGGTAAATATCATGAGATGATATTACTGCGAGTGATATGATAGTCATATCATTAGGATATTAGTATGAAATAATAGTTAGAGAACTATTATTTGAACGTGACCAAAGTATAGTGAATCGCACGAATGTATAATATCAATGATTC
>JAWDEX010000010.1:4166981-4222281 GCA_035221805.1 Trichilia hirta | reverse complement strand
ATACCGTTGGACTCGGGGTCGGTAATTTTTATCTACAGACCATAAAACTCGGGGTCGATAATTTTTATTTACACACTATTCAACTTGGGATCAGTAATTTTTATCTACAGACCATTCGCCTCGAGTCAATAATTTTCGATAATTTTTATCTACACACCATTTGACTTAGGGCCGGTAATTTTTATCTACATACCGTTCGACTCAGGTCGATAATTTTTATCTACATACCATTTGACTCGGATCGGTAATTTTTATCTACACATTATTCAACTCGGGGTCGGTAACTTTTATCTATACACTATTCGACTTGAAGACGGTAATTTGGATCTACAAACCGTTCGACTCGAGTGAGTAATTTTTATCTACACATCATTCGACTCAAAATCAGTAATTTTTATCTACCAACTATTCTACACACCAATTGACCTTGTACATTCGACCTAAAATTCGACAGCACTCTAATAAAAAGTGGGATTGATAAAAGTTTGTCTATTTACTGCTTAACATCACTATAGTAAAGGTAGCATCATGAAAGTGACTATCAATGTGCTTGCACGTGGCTGAGCTACACATTACAAGGAGGTACCGCACTTAAGTCAGGCCTTTTCGAGAAACAGCAAATCGAAATCGAAGGAGTTGCATTTAATGAAGACCATTGACTGTTAGAGACACGATAACTCCGGGTCAGAATTCTAAATCGTCTCGGCAAAAACAAAATCATTCAAAATTTTACTTTCACTTCGCGACAGTAGAAATATGGGGGGATTATGTTGATAGCTTTTTTCAATTTGAGACCTGTTTAACTAAAAATTTTTCGACCCCAGCTGTTATTAAGTAAGTGACCTGACCCAGCTCTGGTCGCCTTGGTATGTCGACCCACACCTTGATTATCAAAGCAACCAAATTTCTCTATTTCAAAAATGGGAGTTTTGAATAGGACCGACAAGTACACTGCTCAAGTAACTGTTCAAGTGTCCCATCACATTAAGGTGTGCCATGCCCTGCAAGTTACAGGCACTCATTGTGGCTCCAAACCTAATATAAGGAATTGTGAAAAGATTTACCCAATAACCATACCTACTCCTATTCTCCGATACTCACATGTATCGAGGCCTTATAAAGGGTGAAAGTGCTACATAAAAGAGGATTTTTTTGGGGGGATTGAATTCCTTTAGGGCCAATTTTTAACAGTTAATAAAAAGAATCTACGTTCATTTGCATTTCTAGAGCCCAGCCTTCTGGGTCTATAAAAATACGCAAACACTCATACTTTCTCTCTTTTAACTTGGCCTTCGAATAATTCACTGACTTGAGCGTCGGAGTTTAATTGTTGGTACGATCTTACTTCTAACTTGTTTTTCTATAATTTCAGATAATCTTCGAGAAGGTTCTACGTCGACCACAATAGTAAAATCTGTATGGTGTACTGAATTTTTCGTCTCTAAAAAATTTAAGACTCAATAATATTGTTATTTTTTAATTAAATTAGATTCTGATTTTTGATGACACTGAAATAAATCTTCATGACAATAATGCAAAAAAAAAAAAAAAGTAAATAAATAACAGCTGATTATACACTGAAGATCAAGTTCCCATTGAGAGCAAGAACAAAAAACAAAAACATAATTTATGAATATAAGATATAATACAGATTTTATATCGACAACAATAATAATACAGAATTTTGGTATGGAATTTATAAAAACAACATTATAATACAGAATTTTAGTGCTTCCCAAATCCACTGTGTTACATAAAACACAAGGAAACAAAAAATCAACAACAATAATCTTTTTAATTAGCTTAAAATCAACAAAAGTGATCTTAAAATATGCTTCAGGCATTTAAAGTAGAAAGTATTTGATTGAAAAAACTGTAAATAATCTTAAAAATACCTGTTTACTTTCTCTCATCAACATTTCGACTGTGAAAGAATAAAGTTATGATGTTCTATCTCACTACTGTGGAAGAAGAAGACTATCTTGTTCTCGATCAGTCTCGGCTGTGGAAGATGAATGCTACGGACAAAGGACAACAATTTTGAATGAGATTGGGATATGGGATAGAAAGCTGGTAGTGAAGAGGAGAACCAAAAAATAATACGTTTGTGGTGTAAAAAATTAAAATTTAGGGTTATGATATTTGATTTATAAAAATATCCTTATAAATTTGAAAAAATATAAAAAAATAATCCGGTCATGAATTGGTGGAGTTGATACAATTCAAATTTTCATTTATAGAATCGCATGATAAATAAATAATTGAATTTAAGATCTTCAATCTAAATACAATTATTTATTAAATAAATGATATAAATTTAACACAATTATTAAATATGTTATTTTTTTTTTCAAAATTCATAATTTATATGTTAATTCTTGTAGATTAACAGATCGTGTATAAAATTGTCACCATATTATTATATAGATCGTAAAATTTAGAATTTAATAATACTAATAAGAACTAAATAAGTTGTGTTAAAAAAAATCAACAAATAAGTAGAAATGAATATTTTTTAATTTAATAAAATTAAAATATCATTTTAAATAAATTTAGAATTTAAATATCCTTCTCTTTTTAAAAACTATTTTACCACTTTCAAATTATTGTCCATATGTAATTACTATATTTTTTTTGACTATCAAATATTAATAATAAGTTTATATATTATTATGATAAAATTTTGAATAATAATCTGGTACAAAAGTATTCCCTTGGGGTCCGTTCATGCTACAATAAAGCGATATATATTTCAATTTTTTTTTTTTTTTGGTTATATTTTTAAATTTTTATATTATAATTTTTAACTTTTAGGTTACAATTTTAACTTATAAAAATACAATAAAAAATAAAAAGATGCAATGAAAGAGTAGGGAGAAGTATAATGAAAAACTCAAAAAATACAACGAAAAACTTTAGAATTCGTACCGTACAGATGCAAGACCATAATCTTCTCTATTCTTATAAAAACTTAAGTTATAATATTATATTATTACCAAATATTTTAAACTCAAAAAAATTAAATAAAAAATATACATGATATATAATAATAATAATAATAATATAATAATAACACATTAATTTTGTATAAGTAAAGTTTATATCCTTAAATATATATATATATATATATATTAATTATTGGATTTACTCATTTTAAATGATTGAAATTACATCTCTTTCTCTCTCTCTCTCACTCTCTCACACGCACACGCGTTAATCATAATAATCATAATAATATTTAAAAATACAAATACACAAAATATTTAATTTTGATAACACGTGTTATATTTAATTCAAGTGGTTAAAAATGCAATGATAATGAATGAAAAGTTATGTAATAATTCATATAAAAAATAAAAATTATTTTTTATGCTTTTAATAAATATATATAATTGCATAAATCTATTGCTATCAAGGTGTAAGTAGTTGGACTAACTAAAATTGTGGTAGACAACACCTTTTCCTAACTTATTATTAATGAAATTACGAAAATTCTCAATTAACTTATCGTCCATCTTAATTATGGAATTTAATTTATAGTCATTATCTAAGACATTGTTTGGATCGTAAAATTAAATTGGTTGCTTTTGCCCCATACCCTCCCTTCCCCTTCCCTTGTCCTTAGTCCTTAGATAGATGTACTTTAATATTATTAATACATTATTTAATTCATAATAATTCGGAAGAGAATGGGATAATCCCACGCATTAATCAAGTTCTTAAACCTTAATATTTACATGTATTTTATATTTTAATATTATTTTTTAAAAATATTTATAGAATATTTATTATTTTAAAAAACATAATAAATTTTTAATCAAACGCTACATGTAAATATGTAATAATAATAATATTGACTAGTCATTTGACTATAGTTTTAAGTTTTCAACAAAACAATTTTAATAGACATTATAATGATAACATATTTTTGAGGGTGGAATTTTGCAAACTTATTTTTTTAAAAATTTCAATCTAATGATTAAAAATAAAAATTAAAAAAATATTTAGTACTTCAAATAAATTTAAAAAATAAAAAATTAATAGTAGATAATTTGTATCACAAATTCAAATATTTTCTTTTAAAAATAAAACTTTAATTAAGAGGAAAAAAAATTGAAAAAATATAAAAAGAAATAGAGGAGTACATGGTCTCAGACCTCAAAGATCACAAAATAAAAAAAAAAACAATTAAAAAACCCTAAATTTTCATTCAAAAACAATTAAAAACTAAAATTAAAAAAATAAAAAACATTTAAAACTATTTTTTTAAGATGGGACAAAAGAATCAGTTTTAAAATAAGAAATAAAAAAATTAGTCAGAAAACTCGACTATTTTTAAATAATACATATATATATTTTTTTAATTCTTGTTAGTCATTTAATATTTTCATCCTGAAAAAGAAGTAGATAAGAAAGGGGGCAAGAAAGAAAGCGCACTTTCCTATTTCTGCTTTCGGTGAGCATTAATTTATTTATTATTTAAAAATTTTAATTTTAACCAGCAAAAATTTTTTAAATTCAAAAGTTATGTGGGAGCCCACACTCAGTAGGCCCATATACTCGGACAGACAGATTCGTTGTCACATTTAACTTCATCAATCCGGCTTCAGCCCAGCTTAGCCTATTACACAAATGAAGGGAATTTATCACCTACTTCCCCTGAAGTTTGAGATTTTATCACTCAAATATCATAGTTTCAAAATTTATCACTTATATCCCCTAAAATTTGGGTTCCTTCAAATTTTTTCAACAAAATTATTTATTTACCCTAAAAAATTATCAGTAATTAATAACTTTTAAAGTTGATAGTTGAACTCTTTTTTAAATAAATAAATAATGGGCAGGTTTAAAAAATACAAATTTTAGCAAAAGTAAGCAATAATGTTAAAAAATATATTATTTAAGTGATTAAAACTCAAATTTTAAGAGTGGTAAGTAATAAATATTATATTAATAAATCCCTTTTTTATTTATAAATTTGCAAAATAAAATTAGTGCTTTCATCTTTTTCCAAACCAATTAAACTATATCAAATAAAAAAATACAAGCTAAATTTATTAAATTTTAAGATATGAAATTTATTAAATTAATTAAATAAACATACTAAATTTTAAGATATTATTATTAGGTGATAATATTGCTTATTATATTACTCACAATGTCGTTGGCTAAATTATTTTATTTCATTTTAATTTCGGATGGGATATATTTATTTTATAAAAAACTTTATCTACACTAATAAAAACAGTTAGTTAGCCGAGCCGCCCATGAGAAAGCCGTTACTCCCAGCAAACCCAACCCCAAGCAATGCGAATGGAACGCTGATTCAGGAGGAGGAGCAGTAGCAGAAAGAGCGGGTACAACTGCACAGAGATCAACGTAACGAACGACCATCACCAATTTATTTGTTTCTTTCGTTTCGTTTCGTTTCCTTTTACTTCTATTCTCTCTGTTTCTTTCTTTCTTTCTTTCTTACTGCAACTTCAAACACGGTTTCAGTTTCAGATCACCAACCCATAAACAAAAACAAGCTCCTGTAAGTGAACTCCTCTTCTGTATCTTTCGTTTTTGGATTGCATTTGCATCATGTAGGTAAGCTTCTCAATGTTTTTCTTTCATTACTCGGTTTGTTTCTTAGAAACTTTTGATGGGTTCATTTCAATATGAATAACTTGAAGCAAATGTAGCTACTTTGTTGATCTTTGAAGTTACTTTTTATTCAGTGTGTAACCTTAGTGGGGTTTAGCTGGATCTACTGAATAAGTGGTGGGGTGGGTTTAAAATTTAGTTATTTAATTGCTTAGAGTGTTGGTGTGTCAGGAATGTAGTTTCTATCAGTTATTGTGTGTGTTTCTCAAGCGATATTTGCAATTATTAGAAACATTGAATTTTTCTTCTTTTTTTTTTTTTTTTTTCTTTTGAATTAGATAGAATCATGGCTAAAGAGTTGTTGCAAATTCAACCACTTGAACTCAAGTTTACAGGTAAGTGTATAACAACTCATATTCCCTCTATTTTTTTTTTTTGAATCTAAGATTATGATGCTCAATAAAGAATTTATGGTAATCACTATTTTTAATCTCTGGAATGGTCTCCAATGAGCCAGTAGTAAAGGGTTGGTTGTGCGAGCGTTTCGAATTATCATTGTTTTATGTCACCATTTATGAGAATTTGGAGTACTCTGGAATAGGATAGGTTTTGACTCCTTTTGAATCCAGCTTGTTCAAGAACTAATGCCCTTGGAATATTTGCTCATGTTTGTGGAATACTGAAACTAGCGTTCGCATCATGTATTGAAGGGGTGGGCCGGGTTGCATATCTTCCTAGTAATGCTTGCTGAAAAATATTATTTTCAGTTCAAATGCTATATCATGCTTCTAATGGCATGCTCATCCTTTGGTTATAATTGCCGTATTCTTTATCCATAAAGGCTATATTACCTATTGCAGTTTTCTACCATTGGCATTTTATAGTTCTATCCTGGTTCAGAGAGCATGATTATTGTTTTATTGATATTATGAATGAAAGAGACTTATGGTCTTCGACAAGCTACACTTTGTTTCTATTTAATTTTTTATCTGTCTATGTGTTGGCAAGTCTGATTCTCTCTCTCTCTCTCTCTCTCTTTAGTTGAGGTGAAGAAACTAAGTTCATGCATTATTCAACTCGGCAACAAGTCTGATCAGTATGTTGCTTTCAAGGTGTGACCATTTATTGCTTAATTCATTCAGCAGATTTTAACTCCTGTCTTCTCTAACTTTTATTTGTCATTTTTCTTCAACTCCTTTCCATAACTTGAAGATGTGCTGAAATTAAACACCTACACTAATATTTAATCACAAAGAGGTGTAAGGCATAGAATCTTTGTTCTGTCAAAGGATATTCGAGAATGACTAGATCATTTACCAAACATATCAACAGGTAAAGACGACGTCTCCAAAGAAGTATTGTGTGCGACCCAATGTAGGCATTATAAAGCCAAAAGCAACATCTGATTTTACAGGTATCTACTGCAAATCTTCTCTCTTTCTGCCTCTTGTTAACTTGCATTACTTAAATATGTTTGCTGCGTAGTGCTTTTATTAGAGTTTTGGAATTTGTATTTATAGCTTCAACGGCTTGTACCTTGAGATATTTAAGATCAATCAATTTGCATATTTTATGGTAATTCCTATCCATGGAAATCTGAGCTAAGAAGGAAGTTGCTTATAAATTAATGTCAGCAGAATTGTATCTTATCGATCAGTTAGCACATTTTTTGTTTCTGTGGGGAAGGTTGGCGGGGCAAACAATGTCTACGATTCTGGTATCTGAAGGCAACATGGTATCTATGACAGCTTGTTAACATTGCTCATTTGGCCAATGCAGTTACTATGCAAGCCCAGCGGATAGCTCCACCAGATTTACAGTGCAAAGACAAATTTTTGATTCAAAGCACAGTGGTTCCCTTTGGGACAACTGATGAGGACATTACTTCCAATATGGTAACATCAATTTCTATAGCCATTTGTCTTAGGTTGTTTCACTATTATTGTTTTTATTTTGTATTTTATCTTTTTGGCAGTTTGCAAAAGAGAGTAGCAAATACATTGAAGAGAAGAAGCTACGGGTGATATTAGTATGCCTTCTCCAGTGTCCAGTTTTACTGCCAACAAATGGAGAGTTGAAGCAAGAATCTTCTGAAACTTCACTGCAAAAAGATAGAGCGCTCGGTATCATTGGAGTTGAAAACATACCTCCAAGCAATAATGTACAGGATACTGTGTGAGATTTCATTTGATTTAAGATATCATGTAGATAGAAAACTCATTATTTCATACATGGATCAAAACACGACATAAGTATTTTACAGTTGGATACATATTTATAGTGACAAGGAGCTAACTACATATTTATTCTTCTGCGTCATGCTATAGGTAGTTGGAGATCTGGAAGCTGTAGGGACTGCTAAGATCACAGATGAATTAACAGAAGCCAATGATGTGCAGAGGTTAGAAATTGCCAAGGTCACGAATGAATTAGCTGAAGCCAAGGATGTGCAGAGGTTTGAAACTGCTAAGGTTACAAATGAGTTATCAGAAGCCAAGAATGTGCAGAGCTATGAAACTTCTAAGCACACAGATGAGTTAAAAGCAGCTACAGATTTCCAGGCAAGGCCTATAGAGGATGTGGAGGAAATGAAACCGGCAAATGGTATATTGGAATTGAAGTTGGCCAGGGATTTTGAGGGATTGAAGTTAAAGCTAAGTGTAACAGATTCGCGGTTAAAAGAGGTTTGTTTCTTCTATCTTAGGTTTAACATTTTAACATAAGCATGCACTTTTTATTAGAACAAAACTTTTTTCCACCCCTTTGATGAGAAATGAAGTTTCATCAGTGGTTGATAAGGCCTATCTTCTGTCATCCACTCTCTTGTGAGCAATGATAACAATCTGGTTCAATGCTTTATTTCAAGATTGGGTTCCTCTGTTTTCAGCTGGGAAGTGCCTCGTACTGTCATTTATGTTCATATTAGTGCACTATGTTATTAATGTTCTAAAGAAGGCAGTAACAGAATTTCGTGGAATTCACTGCAGGCTGAACATACCATCATGAAGCTGAGGGAGGAAAGGAGCACGGCCACTAAAGAAAAGAACATGCTTAAGCATGAATTAGTGGGTGATTTTTTTCTTTTTCAATGCATCTCATTAAGATTGTCTTGTGTTAAATTTTTTAGAAATTATCTAAATGCTGATTCGAAAGATTTGAACTTGAATCTTATACATAACTCTCCAGTTGATTATTGATGGGAACTTTGGAGACTGTTTGAAGAAAAACTTTGAAATTAACTTAATTTAGTTTTAACTAATAATTATCCTCTTGCATTACTTCTAACATTGGCTTTTTTCTCTTTGTAGGATATGCTAAGGAGAAAAAACAATGTGAGAAAAGTTCAGGTTGGCTTCCCACTTCTGTATGTTTGCACGGTTGCTCTTATTAGTTTGGTAGCAGGATACCTTACCAATCCACAGAATAAATCATCATTGTAGTACAATGGACTTGGAAGAACGAATTGCTATGCCCTCTTTCATGCCGAATTAGGCGGGCATTCTTGTCTGTTTATTAGAATCATCTAACACAAGAAATGTGGCAGCTTCATTATATGTATTTTGATATGTAAACCTTGTAAGATTGTGCGAATTAAGGGAGTTCATCTAAATAAAAGAATAGAAAAGTAGCTAGTTGTCGTGTTTTTGTTAAATTTGAAAGCACGACAGCTAAAATATTTCAAGATTTGCTAGTATACATACACCTGATAGGTAATAATTTTATTCTGAAGCACTTACAACTCGAAAGTGATACAATTATATCAAATGGAGCCTTAGACGTTATATATCCTTGTTGAATAAATCAAAATTCATATACTAGCGTTTTACAATCAATCAACATTTTACAAATATTGGTAGGAAACTTAAAAGTTAAAAAGCTGTGCACTGTCAGGTTACAAACTTAATCGGCAAGCAATATAATTATAAACACCAAAACTTAGAGAAGCACCTCACTGCCCACAATGAAACCAAAGCCAAGCTGCCCACAAGGATTAAAGATTGCTGTCGTACCTCGATCTTCAAACCTTGTGCTATTACAAAAGGCACGCTCAAGGCCAATCTCAATCCAAATTACCATGTTATATAAATTGGTGTCTTTACTTTGAATTCCTCACTGCCATTGATGAACACTTTGTTCAATTGTTGAGCCGGTAACAACTGGTACAAAACCTCAGCCAACAAATACTAGTCTCATTAAGGAATCATCAAATTTTCGTCAATGGTGGTCGAGAGCATCCGTAAATTAGTCGGACGGGCCACATTTTGGGTTCTTTAGTCGGCGTCTGACACGTGACCATTGCCAAGAAGTGGCACAATTAAGGAATTAGGAGTACAAGGTTCAGAAGAAATCATTCTGGATAGTTGTTTCGATGAAGGAAGCAAGATCCCTACTAACGGCTTAGTCATCAATCCAAATACCTGCATGCGTCCAAGGTGAGATAGGTAACAAAATATCCGAATAATCTGAGCTGTCGCTGTGACCTAACAACTATCCACATGGAGGCAGGCTCATTTGAGGCTGAAATGAAAATAAGACTATCAAATAAAGCATGGAGCTGAGTCACAACCAAGTATTTAACGACCCAAGCATAAATTATGTTCTCACGTTTGGCTGTGTTGATGCCATAGCAAATGAGACCCAAAAAGTTAATTTTGATGTGTTTTTTTGTTTTCTCGCTTTGTTTTGGTTGGTGAAATAGGTATGATGGAAGACGACAGCGTTTAGAAACAGTATTTTATTAGATTAAGGTTATGTTTTAAAATAAAGATTGGATATATAAGGATTTATTGGTAAATTTCGTTTGGTTGGTCGCACGGGTTTCAAACTCGAGGTGTTGAAGGTGGGAATGGGTTACTGTGCTTTCAGAAGCATGGTTCAAACAGTTAAAAGTTTGTTTAACTTACCGCTCATCATAGATGTAATTCAAAAGATATAAACTCTTTTGAGTTTAATTGCATCTTTTCTGTCAATTTGAGTCATATATATATATATATAATCTTTTAATATAGATTATTGTAAAATAAAATTATTATACATAAACATATGTTGCGAAGTGCAGAGATGCCATTTATTTTTTTTTTTATGTTTGTATTTCAATTTATGTATATAAAATAGCATTCATTGATTTAAAAACATTATATATATATATATCATGAATTTGTAAATTTAATAATATAATAAATATTTCATTTTATATATGTATTGTGATGTAAATGCTAAATAAGGATTAAGACTGATTGTTTACCAGATAGTTAGCGATTATATTTTTAAAATTATACAAAAATATAATAAAAATAAACCCCATTTCCATTTTCTTTTCTCTCTCTCTTTTTTAAATGATATATTTCCATTTTTCTTTGTAATTATATTTACTCCAGGGAAAAAACAACAGAGAAAAATGGCACGCGTGTAATAGCCTCTACTTATTAAATTTTATACGATTTTAATTTTATCCTTAAGTAAATGATTTAAATAGATAAATAAATACTAATTTAATTATTAGTTTTATTAATTTAAAACTACTCATATTACATAAAATCTAATTTTTTTCATTCATCTTAAATCATTTTCTTAAATTAAATAATCTTTATTAATATATTTTTTTATAAATTTATTCAAATATAAATTATATAATTATTTAAAGATAACTCAAAAATAAGTACAATATACTTATAATTGTGAAAATCTCATAATTGATGATTGAAAAATTATTGGTGTTATGTTATTGATAAATTGTTCAAAAAAATAATTATAAATCTAAAGTAAATTATTTTTTTATATTAAATAGGGCAAATTTAAAAAAATATTTGAAAATTTATAATTAGGATGTAGTGTGCTAATAAGTGGAGGCTATTATACAAAATGAAAGGGGAAACTATCATCACCCTTTACAAATTTCCACGTTTGGTCCAAAGTCCATTGACCCAAACAAAGAGTGGCGGGTTGGAACCCAATTGGATCCAATATTTCGTTAGGCCCAGTTTCATTCATTTATATTCGGCAAAATCATTATGCACAGAATGGGAGGGGGAAGACGGAGGGGAAAGTTGCTGCCTTTCGCTTTACCAATTTTGCCAGCTCCTCTCCTGTCCTCTCAGAGGAGAGAAAAGAAGAGCCTCAGAAAAAAAAATATCCTATTTCAGATGAAAAGCGAAAACCAAACACGCACATTCTCTCTAGGGTTTTCATTCCCTTCTCGTTGATACTCTTCTTCTCTCATTCCTCTCTCATATCGCTCGCATTTTAGAAATCGACGGTCGCTTGCGATTCTCTGATTTATCGGCGTTTTATCGCAATTTTATAGGTTTAGAAACTTTCTGTACAGATTTGAGGTCAGTGTCCGTTATTTTATTTGACGAGGTCTAAATCTGATTCGCTCGACTTTTACGTTACTCGTGGTGGTTTAATGTTTTAATGAAAGGATTATTCAATTGCGTTGTTTAAGATGATTGGGATTTCAAATCTACGAAATCATATTATGCCCGAGGAATGTACCCTTGATTTTACCGATAAGAAGCATTATTTATAGAGGTCGTGTGGCATTTCGATCACCAAAACTGGGATTACCCGTTACTTATGGTTATGTCAGTTTTTGTTCCAAATTGCTGCATTAGGGTTTTAATAATGCTGAACTAGTAGCCGAGCACAGGATATAGCTTGCCTGTTCAGCCTGAACAGGCAGAGCATTTGATATAGCTAACCTGTCCAGCCTGAACACTATCTTTTTTTTTTTAAATTTTGTTTTGAGCTAATTTTGAACTGGAGCAGCCTCTTAATCGTTATTGTGTTCGTGGATATGATTTCAATTGATGGTTTATTATTGCGTTAAGACGAATTGATTTTTATCCATTAAATAGCGATGGATCTTAAGTCGTGATATTTATGTAATTGCATTATTATGACTATGAGGTAGTTGATATTTGCTTTCTGTTTGGTACGGATAGACAAGTAGTTTGTGTCTCAATGGTATGCTTACTTGGAAGTGGGAGAATGGCAGTAATGGCTAGGCTTCTGGAAGCAGGAAATTTCTCACAGAATAGAGCAGATATTATTATTCTCTACTATATGTGGTTTATTTCAACAAATGAAAGTGATACGTAGTTGATAAAGTTAGTACCTACATCAAAGAAGTTTCTGAGGATATTGGACATAATGAACTATAAATGTTCCTAAATTTTGTAAAAAACTGCTAGTGACCATATAATAATGGCAAGGGCATATTTGGGATAGCTGGCTTTCACTTGGTTTTGGAAGTAAAGTTGTAAAATATGTTTGGTAACGCCAATTTTTGATGTGATCTATCAATATTTTAAATAATATAGCTTCCACCTCACAGCAGTAGCTGTGGAGTAAAAGCTAAAAGCAGCTGTGTGGCCACAACACCTCAATACCAAACATGCTTTGAGTCTTCCCTGCTTTTGTTATGGTGCTGAAGTAAGTTTATTGTGGTGTATATGTTTGTGGAGATATAAATGTCTGATCACCCGTTACTCTAGTTCACTACAAAAGAAAAAATAATAACTGCTTAACTACAGAGTTTTTTTCTGTCAGTTGGTGAAAGAGAAATAAAAAAGATAAGCAATATCTCTGCAATTCCTTTGGATGTCAGCATTGGTTGTAATTAAAAATGAAGGCTGTTTTATCTCCTAAGTATGTCAGCATTGGTTGTCCGACTTTTTTATTGGCATTACTCCTGCCCTTTGCAGATGAAGTTAGCCATCACAAATTAGCTGCTCAAAATGTTTACAGCGAATTATGTGACGCAGATGAGGCAAATTTGCTTGATGAAGAAGGTGATTTATTAATACATAGACTGGTTATCATTTTTTGGTTGTTTCAGTTGAAGATTCTCCTTTAACACAAAAGCTATAACCTGGACTGCAGTGTAATATTTAAATAAAGAAAGAATGAACGAGACAAAAAAATGATGTGATGGCACTATTGTCAGTCGTAATGAGTAGCAATTGAGGACCTAGTATTTTACATCTTTGTGGGTTTGGTGTCTCTGTATCTCTCTCTCTCTCTCTTTTCTTTTGAAACATGGGAAATGAGTTCATTGGTCTTATTTAGATTCTGAGTAGATTCTGGCCACGGTCAGAGCCTTTTGAAAGGCTTTCAGCAATAAAGTTGCGTCCAAACAGTGGAGCCTTGTGGACTATATCAATGTTTTGCCTATAATAGAAGATTTAAGGAACCAATCTTGTCATGATTTCCTGCTTCAGTGAGGCTTTATTTTCCTCACAGCAGTGACATGTGTATCCTTTCTGGAGCACAATGCATTCACAAAAATGTTTCATTTTGTTTCTATGCTTGGTCCATATTTCAACTGCCAAAGCAGTTGCTGCGCTTTAGAATTGTTATCAAAGGTCTTTTTTCGCTTAGGATTTGTTTAGTGTTCAGATTTTTAACTAATTTACAATCCCCTTTTCCAGATATGCACATCTTTGGCTTGAAGCCTATGGCCGATCCTTTGCATTTGGTAAGCTTGTCAATGATCAAATTTTTTCTGTCTTAAATATCGCTTTACCATCTACTTGATGTTATGACTTGTACATTAGTTTTCTAGCAGTTCCATGTGGTTACTTGCTATTTTTCTTTTTCTTTTCGGTACAAGGCTGCAAAATATCTTATTTCCTCTTCTGTTGCTACATTTCCACACTCCCACGCACACAGAGACACTCTGTGTGTGTGTGTGTGTGTGTGTGTGTGTGTTTGTATATTGGCTTGTGTTAAGGAAGTAGATGTTAATGCTTATATCTGTGGTGCACTTTGTTCCTATTCACTTCAGAGCAGTGACATAACATAAACTTTTAAGCTGAAAAAAGACTAATATTTTCCATCTCTTTGAATTTGTGGAGGCACAGGCTGCAGTGATTCGATACATCCTGGCATTTGATGGTTTCAAGTTTATGTGGCAACATTTCATGATATCATCTCCTTCGTTTTTCTACAGCTTAGGATTAATGTTACGAATTGAAACTATATGTGTGTGTGCTCAGTTACCTATTTGTATATATACGTAAATATTTGCTTTAACTTCATTATCTGATTGGCAATATTACTGTGAAGGTCTCCTGCAATGCTTGTAAGAAGCCAGTTAGGGCCAGTCAGTATGCCGATCATGCAGGTTTGTGGGCATTTTCGTTTATGTTTCTCTAACTTTTATGGCAGTTGTCACAGTTACATTGTATGACTTTCCATAATCAAAGCATATGCATGGTGGGATAATGAAACATGCATAAAGATGTCATTTACTGTTGGGAACTATGTGGTTTTGGTCCATTGATGGGCAAATCTTCCTTGTTGGGGTTCTCAGCATCATGTCTTCTAATGTAATGGTGTTATTGCTTCACTGAAATTCTTTTTCTTTCTTTTTTCTAATTTTTTTCAGAACTTTGTAGGCCCTTAAATGCCACAGGAGAATCTATCTTGGATGTTCATGGTGGAACAGGGCACAAGAAACCTCCCAGGAAGGAGCAGAAAAAGTTGCTAACTGCGTGTACTAGTATCCTTTCCCTTTTCCTCTCCTATTGTTGGTTGACAATCTTGTAGTTCTTAACATCTTTTAGACCAAGCTACGCCACCGGTTGGAGACCAAGAAAGGTCTGAGTCTATAGACATAGATGATAATTCATCCTTTTCAATGGATGTAAAAGGTAAGTTTCTTGCTAACACGGAGGTTTTCTTAATTTGCTGCCTTTGATGGATCCATTACCCTAAACCCGTCAGTAACTTTTTGTTTGTTTCATTCTTGCAAGGCATTCTGCATCTATACTTTTTCATGACAACCAGGCTATTTTAGGTCATTAAAGTTTCAGAGACCTATATTTCTTTTTGGTGTATGTGTGGAGATTTTTTTTTTATTTTTTGGTTGGAATGTTATTAAAATTGAAATTATGAGGCCCTAAGTTATGGATTGTTAATTAACCTAAGTTATGCCTATAAGCATAAAATGGATTTTATTTTCCTAAATTATAAACAGCATGAGTGCAAATAGTTTGGATGATGGATTTCTTGAGTTGAGTTTGAATTGCTTTCTTTCTCTTTTCTTTTGATTTTAGCCAACACACTTGGAAATATGTTACTATCCAGTTGCACTAAAGTTATGTAGTTTGCCACTACTTTAAATTTAGCTTGATTTGTTGCTTTTCCTATCTCTTTTCAGGAAATTCTTCCTGTGTAGATATTGCTTCTGTGACTGGTGGTTCATGATTTGGTCCCGGGAATACAGATCACTCAGCTTATCTGATGCCTCCTCCAACAAAACGCTCAAAAGTGTATGTTGCATTTTTTGAATTTGAATTGTGATTATCATTCTATCTTTAAGTTCATCAGAAGTGTCAATTTGATTTTTAACATTTATTATACTTGAGTACTCATTCTTTTTCTTCTGACCTTTCATTCTCTGCACAGAGTTCAATCTTATGCCTTGTTAAATACCTAGGATTATACAGAGAAACCATTCTAGAACCACTAATATATCACTTTCCTGCTAATAACTTGCTAATACACAGTACAAGTTTAGAAGTTGGACAATCCCTTGATTCTTTACCAAGCTATGTTTTTTGTTGCTTGTTTGTTCAAAATTTGAAATGAACTATTAAACCTAGTTGTGGTCTTTCCTATCTAAATATTTGTTTGTTGAATAGTTCAATAGAACAATGCTTTGTACGAACTGTAATCTTTGTTTTCAGTAATGATCTTATGCTTACTGTTTTTCTTTGTTTCTTGTAGGATAGCAGCTGAGTACCTACCTGTATCAGGTGATCTGCAAACAGCATCTGGTGTAACAAAAATCTTAAGCACTCAGGCACCCGTAAGGCCAGATGCAATACCTTTTAGTTCTTGTTTCTTCTTCTTCAACAATATTTTCTCAAGCAACATTTGCTAAAAATGAGTAGTTTGTGTTCTCTTTTCTAAATAAGATCGATTAGTTTGGGAATTTGTCAACCAGTCAGTTTTTTAGTTATTCTTGTTCAAGTGTTGTACTGGTTGATACCAACACTATGCACCTTGGTCCTTGAAACTAATTGTTCTTGTATCATCATCTAATGCACGAACAATTTTTTAGGTAGGGGTTTTCCACAACAAGCAATCCCTCGAAGTGAAATGACTAATGATTGTGTTGTTTTTTGTAAAAACCCTGGTCAAGTCCATGAATGGTGCTTGCAGTCACGAGGTAATCGTTTAGTTCTTGCAGTTATAGTTGTCTTCAAAGTCTATACGACAGGTTTAGGACCTTTATTGAACCTTCCTTTTCAAAGTGATATGGTTCTACCATATTTGACAGCAATTATGGTATTTTAATTAAAGCAGATGCTCCAGTGCCCCTTGCAACCAAAATTTATAACTCTCAAAGAAACAATCGTCTCAAGTCTGCACTTACACATTTATACCATGGGGCATTCATTGAACAATGTTGCAATAATGTGGGGATTCCAGAAATTCCGAAGAATAGCTCAATGTCATTAGAAGCCTTATATCAGGGGAGTTCTTCTCAAGAACTAGTTGATGAGCTGCTTCACAAAAAGGTTGCCAACATTGATATTTGTCTTATTAGTTATTGAACACAACTCAAATTTGACACAACTCAAATTTGACACGTGTTATGATTTTAAGATTTTTGCTTCTACAAGAAATTCCTCCTTGTTTTGAATTACAAGTATCAAGCCCCCTGCCAACCATACATATTTTCTTTTACCCTTGATGCACTCTCATCTTCTCTGAAAATAGCTCATATTCTTATTAGAAAAGAAAGAAGCAGTTCATATTGCCTAATTTTGTATGCATCTTCTAGTCATTATTGGCACGTATTTCCCAATACTGTAACCTTCTTGGTTTTTCAGATTTTACTTACTGTAGTAATGCTAGTCATTTTTGGGGTTTCCATTTTATAACTCCCATATATTTTCAGAAAAAAATGAGTTTGCTCTCTGCTTGATCTTAAATGTGAGATTAGAAAGCTATGATGTGAACTACTAGATTTATTGTCATATTGTTGCAAGACACAAAGATCTCAGTAGCTTATTTATCAAAATGCAACATGGGTGTATAAGTTCTTAAGTCCACATTTAAACGGCCACACTAAATTAATTTGTTCGCTAATATGCTTGCAGTCAATTTTTTTCTCCCTGCTGTGTTTAGCATGATCTATTTATTGTGGAATGAATGACTTACAGATGTCTGTTTCCTTGAAAAACAGCATGAGTCTTATATGCGGACACCTGATCAAATTGTTGCACAAAATTCAGATATGTACTTGGGTAAAGCAGGAGCATGCCTGCCGGCTACAAACTTTTCTAATCAGTTTCAAGTTGACAATGTCCTAAGGTCTCAGTCTACTACCATTGGATTGACAAGTAAATATCTTTCAAAGGGTTATTCTTTTGCAAACAACTCAGGTAATTTACTTATTTGTGTTAGTCTGTCAAAAGTTTTCCTTTCATTTTTTGATTGATTGGCAGTTCATGGTAGTAGACCAGTGAGTTAAGCTAAAATAAAATGAAACTTGATGCTCAACTTGGTTGTTACATAAACTCTCTTAAGAACTCTAAATGCGGCTCTCAGCTGAATGCCACAAATTAAGCTAATAGAATGGGATTTTAAGTGTAACTTGGCTGCTTCCTGTAATTATGAGCTGACAGAAGTGCCAGTTAAGTGGAAAGCTGTCTTTGCAATGTTTACTGTATTTACTGCTGCAGTTAACACAATTTACCATATTGCATAAGTTTATTTTTAGCATCACTCACTCCAGTAAAATTATATTGAGGAGGACAATAACATTATTGGCAATGATACTGCACGTGTGATATCATTGTTTGCCTTCTCTTTCCCTTTTTTATGCTCTTGACTTCCAGTTCGAATTTTATGGAGAACAAAAATAAGTGGCATATGTGGGTGTTATCTTTGGTTTTGTAGGAAAATTGCTTGGAACCATGCAGCAGCCAAATGGAAGCGTTCCTGTTGTATAGAAGTCCTAGTAAGATAGTTTTTTCATGGCAAAGGTGTAAGTAGCCCAATACTTGAGGTTAGGATCCATTTTTGAAGCTGAAAAAGCAAATCATTATAAATGTCCATCCTATTATAGTGTATTATACTTGACATCTGTCATCTGTTTATATTTATGGAAATAAAAGAAATATCTTTTAATCTTAGTTCTATGTGATCCATAATATCTTGAATTAGAAAATCAAGAGCATAAAGAATGTGGAAACTCAGAGAGAGGAAGTCCTTGGGTCAGATCTGAATATATCAGTGAGTTTTGTTCACTGAGCCCAACATCATCAATGAAAAGGAGAAGACAAAATTAGCTTCTATAGATATCTTTTTTTCTTCTTTTTGGGTGGGTATAGGTTGGCTGCACAGCTAAGCCATAGCAGAAAAGTAAGATGCCGAATGCTACTATCAATTTCCAATTTTGGTTGCCATTGCTGTTTGCACGAAAATCAACTCACCGAAGCATAGCCATATTATTCTGAAGTTTTTTGTTTTAATGCAAAATCCCTTCCCATTGCTTATTAGAATGTTGTAGGTAACACTCAAAAGAGATCCAAGTTAGATATGCAGAATTTGCTGTGGCTATTGAAGGTTAGGTGAGAATGGGACTTGGTTCTGCAATTCAAAGTAGCAATCAAGTTAAACTTCCCAGAGGGGCGGGACCTGTTATGTTGTCACCAGCTAATTTCCAATTATACAAATGCAAAATAAAGTGGCAATTATTTATAGGTGTGACAACAACAGAAATGGACATTTTATTATCTCCTTGTACTCAAGGTTCTGTTGAATGTCTTAAGACTTCAAAATTTCAAAGATGATGAAAATGATCTTATCTCTGATGGCTTGGCTTTGATACTGTAGGCCTGCACATTGCTGTTATGTGAATGGATATTTTCTTTCACAATAGAATTAAGTGAGTTAATTCTTTTCTTGTCCTTCGATTATGACAAACTCTTGTTATTTTGATATTAACAAAATTAGTTTCATTCTCAATCAGGCTTATCACATCGGTAGTGGCAGAAGGGATTTTCCATTGCTTTATTTCATTGTCACCATAGCCTATCTGTTCAGTTACTTTGTTATGAGTTGTTATTCTAACTCGCAACATGAATCTGTTTCCATTTTCTCATCTGTACATTTTTTTTTTTTCCAAATAAATAATTATATCAATGTATTGTTCATGTGATGAATATGTTATTGAGCTGACATTTGTACAGTTGTATTAGAATGAAAGAAAGAGCCATCGTCTTCACTTTTTTCTCTCGTGAGATGATGATCTTTTCTTACTATTTAGCTTTTGTATATTTTGGCTCAATATAATGTAGAGGATGAAGGGACAGTTCCCTAACCCGAGGCCCACATGGAATATGAGAGAGTACTTGGTTCTCCCTTTCGATTGTCATTTTAACAGCATAAATTATTTTGATATTCTTGTTCATTGTTACTGCATTGAGGTGTCCAACTCAACACCTGCTATTTGAATATTCTGTCCATTGTTCACTGGTGAAAATTCTACTTTCCTTTTATTTTATAATTTTGTTTTTGAGTTGAGACAACTGTTCCGTACTCTTTATATTTGTATTATCACACTTAATTTAAAAAGTAATTTATTTCTTGTTAATTAAGGTTTTTGTTGTAAAAATTTGAGAATTAAATCTTTATTTTTTATTTCTTTGTATTAGTTGAAAAAAGCGAATTATTATCCTTATTTGTGCTCGAGCGATGAGTAGGATTGAGTGGTTATTGAAGGTAAATAATTTTTTAAAACAAATGGTGGGGGTGGGGGATGGATGGACCTTAATTTGTCTACATCCACTCCCTCCCCTTTGAAATAGGAAATAGCTTATAATTAATAGCTGATTCGAAGTTTGTGTGGAGAGTCAAGTCAAATAATGAAAGCTCCGCTTCAATAAGGTATTTTATCTTCTACTTGTGCGTAAACGTGTCGATATATAACAAAATACAAGGGACGGCGCATTGTACCGTACATTTTTTTTTTTCAGTCATTTGTTACGTTTCTAAATTATTTTATTATAATTTTTTATTCATAAATAATAACAAAAAATCTGGTATTGCAATTAAAGAATGACTTTTCTTACTTCTTGTAGTTCATTCGCAAGCAAGGGCCCAATTCCTCTCAATTTCATCCCATTTTATGGCAACCAAATCAAGTCAGAGTCCCGTCTATTCTTGTGTGTCCCTATGCCCCTAATATTAATATCTCTAGGTTGGTGGCATCGACATCTTAATTGCAGCCCAAGGATTTACCTTATCCTTCTACAATTTGATTTGACAACACCACTTAAATCGGACAAAACAAACGAGAGCGTTACGGTTTTGGGTAGATTTTTTACAATTTTTTTTTTAATATATACAAGTAATAAAAAAAAGATATTCAACTTCTTCCTGAGGGCTAGGATTACGAGTGCAAATGCTAAGATTGTATATATTTTTTTCACTTTTTAAAAATCTCCTATTACAATATCTAATTTTTTATTCCAGCTATCAATTTACATAAAATAAAATTCTAACAATAAAATTGAAAATATGCAAAAGAACGGATAAAAAAAAAATAAATATATGACACAACTATTTGCATCATAATATGACTCTTGAATAAAAAAATAATTATAGCATATATCGGTTTGCCTATAATAATTAAATAAATCGCCATCAATATTTTAAGAACTCGTATGTATTTTTATTTTTGACCAAATCATTTTATATAATTATATTTTAAAAAAAAATGTAACTAATGCTTATACTACATGACAATGGAACAAGAACACTAAAGACGAATTTATCAAACCCTTATTTTAACTTCACTAATCCTCGTATTATCAAATAAAGAAAGGGATGTGGGCAAAGTAACGACTGTAGAAATTATCACCGGACAAAATTGCACAGAGATTGATTTTCGATCCTAGCTTAGTTGTTACGGTATAAAGTGGGTCTTCCTAGGCCCAACGAACAAGGAGGCCCTCACACCTGGTTTAAGATTCGTTTTGATTAACTCCTGCTGGAAAGGGACCCACTTTCGAGACAAGGAAAAATAATTAAGATAATGGATTAGCATTAGATTTAACTTTTAAGTATACGTAATTGAGTGTTTGTGGGCCCAACCAAGCCCATATTCCTAATCTCCAACTCCGTTTGTTTTTTCCCGTCAAACCTAACGGCTGATTAGAGTTACGATTGAGTGACTCAATTAAATGAGAGTTTATTGGATGAAGATATCAAATGTCCTACCAAATATTATTACAAATTATTATGCATTATTTTAACGGTTTACATACAATTAATTAATCTAAATTTTAATGTATAAATACTATAATTTAAGTTATTTTTATAGTAACTTAAATTTTATATTTAATTATAATCATTATATTAAAAGTTAATTATTAGATAAATCAAATTTTTAACAAAGTTGTGTTAAAATTTATTGTGATGGAAGAAGAGATTTGTGAAACAAATGCATATGTTGATTTCTTGTTTTCTTTAAAAAGATTTGTTGATTTTAAGTAATGGATATTATTATAAATTAAATATAAAATAACATTATATAGAAATTAAATAAAGAAAGCAATATAAGGCAATTCCTTAAGCTAATTTCGCTAATTTTCTTAAAAAATTAAATTCAAAGGACAGAAATGAAAAGAAATAATTTATATGAGAAAATTAGCATAAATATCTCTATTATATACAACAAATTAAAAAATAAAAAATATTTTATTTGTTTATATTAATGGAGAATATATGGAAATAAATTTATTTGAAAAAAAAAAAAAGAAGAAGATAATTAGCGGATAAGCTACTGGGAATGAAATAAATAAAAGCCCGCAAACGCTGCCCCTCTCATCTCACTTTTCTGCTTGCTTGTCATTCTCCTTCTCTTTCTAGTCCTCTTCGCTCGTACAGCACAACCACGCCAGTAATTCGTTATCGAATCCGTCTTATATGACAATAAGGACTATAATTCACGACATGATGTGGCCGAGGTCATACCGGGTGGTCAGGGATGCCGCGGACACCGACGTGGCCGGAGGTTCCGGTGAGTGCTGCTGGGCTAACCTGCCGCATGAGCTTTTGAGAGAGATTCTGGCAAAAATCGAGGCGACAGACAGCGCGTGGCCGTCACGAAAAACCGTGGTCGCGTGTGCCGGAGTTTGTAGGAGTTGGAGACGGATCACCAAGGAGATTGTGAAAGTTCCTGAACTTTCCGGTTACTTGACATTCCCCATCGCCGTCAAACAGGTCTATTGAAAAAAAATACGTTTTTATTTAAAAAAATATAAATTTTGCTGCCTGCCTGTTCTGAAATTTACAGTTGTATTTAATTGTGTGTCCAAATTATATTTTATTTGGGTTTGATTTGGATCGTGGATTCAAATAAATGATTTGTTGATTATAGATTTTAGTTTTTTAATTAAAAGTAATGGGTGGTATGTCCTTACGGAAATTGAAATTTAATTTGAACCAAGCTCATAATTCTAATATTTTGAGTATTTTTATACATTATTTGCGTTTATTTTCTTTTTCTGAAATATGTATTAGGGAATGATAACTGGTTTAGATAAGTATTAATTAACTAATAATAGTTATGGCTACAATTAAGTGTGGAACGTTTTGCTAATTCTGAAATTGATAGAATTGCTATAGAAGTATTCCTATTTCTCTTGTGGGTTTATGAATTGATGTTTCCAAGGAGATATCTTCTTGTTATTAATGGAAAAAAGAAATATTTTTTGGTTATGGATATTGCGGGCCAAAGGAATGCCTGTCATCTTAACAAAATTGCCTCTATTTTCTTTATATTTTCAGTGGTGTCTACAGAAACTTGCTTGTCAAGGAAGTTCTAGATTTAATTTTTAATCTTTTCATGACCCAATCTAAGAATTGCTCGGGACCAATCTTTAGATTGGGACAATTTATCGATCATTATAAGCCATACGCGGGAATCTTCTTGTAAATTTCAATTTAAAACTAAAAACATATCTGTAATCATATTGTTCAGAAATCTTGGTGTTCTGAGTTTCATTATTGGTATATTGAATAGAATATTCCTTGTATGCATTGTGAAATCATGTGGTTATATCTATGCAGCCTGGTCCAAGGGATTATCTCCTCCAGTGCTTTATAAAGCGAAATCAGACCACCCACACATATCAACTTTACCTCAGTCTAACTAATGGTGAGCATTTGATGTCTTAATGTGGATTTGAAGCATTATTGTCTGTATTTTTGAAGCCTCCAATAAATTATGCACAAATAGAATTGACCACTTTTGATTCACCTGAGTAAAAGGGGAAAGTTCTTTTTCCCAAGATAGGTGCATGGGATTGGAGTTGCTTTTGTTAGATTATTCTGTTCTGCCACTGGTTTTGAATTAGGGATGGACAAGATGTGCGATAACCTGTCTCCTTATCGTTTGGGTATGTTTTAACTTTTTTGGTAATCTTGTACCTCTGCAGCTCTAGCTGATGATGGTAAGTTCCTTCTTGCTGCCCGAAAGTGCAGACGTGCCACCTGCACAGATTATATCATCTCTTTACATACGGATGATATGTCAAAAGGTAGCAGCACTTATCTTGGAAAGCTGAGGTGCGCTGGTATATGATGTGACCAACCACTTTTAGTTTATTTCATGGGCTTAAATTGTAAAACTCTTTACTTTTCTGTTTTGCTAGATCAAACTTTCTTGGAACCAAGTTCATAGTCTATGACGGGCAACCGCCTCATGCTGGAGCCAAGATGACAAGAAGTCGCTCTACTAGACTAGGAAACTTGAAACAAGTTTCACCTAGGGTCCCTTCTGGAAACTATCCAGTAGCTCACATCTCATATGAACTGAATGTGTTGGGTGCCAGGTAAGAGTACAGTTTATACCCTTTGTTTATGCTTAGCACCTGTATATCAATAACTGACTGAATTTTGTTAGTTATTTAAACCAAGTTTGTATGAATAAATATTGTGACTTATCAAAACCAACTAATGCTTAAAACTTTTATGCTTCAGGGGTCCTAGGAGAATGCAGTGTATCCTGGATGCCATTCCTGCCTCTTCTATTGAACCTGGAGGGATAGCGCCCACACAAACTGAGTTTTTGCTTAGCAACACGGATTCCTTCCCATCGATCCCATTTTTCCGATCAAAATCAAACCGCATGGAGAAGTTTGAATCAGGACCTTTGGCCATTCAGAAAGATGGTTCATTGGTGTTAAGAAATAAGGCTCCCAGGTGGCATGAGCAACTCCAGTGTTGGTGCTTGAACTTCCATGGACGAGTGACCGTTGCTTCAGTGAAAAACTTTCAGCTGGTAGCTTCTCCAGAAAATGGACCAGCTGGGCCGGAACACGAGAAGATCATCCTCCAGTTTGGAAAAGTGGGGAAAGACTTATTTACCATGGATTATCGATACCCAATCTCTGCATTTCTAGCATTTGCAATCTGCCTTAGTAGCTTTGACACTAAGATTGCTTGTGAATGATGCTTGATCATACAGGTTTGAACGAACTTGTTTAAAAACGCATAGATGCTCACATGCATAAAGAAAGCTGCTTGCATAGTAATGAATTTGCTAATGCCACACTGTGATTAGTATTAAGTTGTATGTAATTTCTGATGAGCATCTAAAAATGTTGAATTATCTGCGAAGTTTATGAAGGTGATACATCGGCTCTTTGTCTGTTTTGAACCTTCTTGCATCACTTGCATAAAATTGTTAAATGACACAAACCTTTACACCAACTGAATCATTCTTGAAGTATAGGTTAAACATTTCAATTTGTTAATTAAACAGTTCTTAGATGTGAGATGGAGTATTATTATGGCTGTGAAATGCAAGCTTCAGGGCTTTATGACTATGAAGTTGTTACCTTAATAAAATTTATCAATGCTATCTAATCATTGAGTCCCTGTTAGTTACAATACTCTCCTTCTGGGGGTCATCACAGTGGTCATATGTGATTAATTTCTGAAAGTGAAACTTCATCAATCTATGGCAATACAGGTGATATAGATTCTATGGCTAGTTATGATTGACTTTTCATTATTTGTATGGCTGGGTTTTTCATTATGAAAAGAACGAACATGAGTCATCAAGCCAAATTTATTTGCTTTTGTGTGACAGGTTCAGTTTTCTGACATACTCCAGATGATAATCACTCACAAAATGGTCGCCTTCGGTCGTGAAGCAGCAATTTTGGAGATCCCGTAGCAAGAATGCTTTGAGGAGGGTTTTGCAAATGCGCTGCTTCCTGCTGCAGATGACTTGTAGAGAAGCCCCCCAGCTTGTATCAAGGTTTCAATGAGTTGGGGCTTGGACTTTGACTATGGTCTTGTTGAAATCAAGTGTTTTATTGGAAGCCTAGAAAATTGGAATTTTAGTTATCTCCACTCTACTTTTTAAAATTTATTTTGATCATGTACATATGAACAATGATTAATAAAAAAATGTATTGGTTCTAGTTTGCTTAGATGCATCTAATTCTTCTACTAATTTCCTGGGAAAATGACAATTTGATCTTCATATTCATTCATGATTTTCAGTTTCAAAATCACGAAACTAGGACAAGCGAAAACGAAACTCTTCTGCCATGAATAAATATAATTACTATGCACAAGATAAGCAGTTTTGTAAATCTATATTGGAAAATAGAGTAGCCTTAAATAAAAGTTTACGGTTCTTCATTTCGTTTAGCAAAATATCTGTTGCTTATTGAGAAGGAAAAGCATCCGGCTTTATGTAAAAAGGATTGCTGTAGCTGTAAAGAAAGATCAAATGTAAAAGCAGAGTAAGCCTTCAATCTCGCACAGGGGTGCTTTTAATTACTTACACGTAAATATTATAAGGAGAAAAGTTGAGGAAACCTTTTCTACAATTGTAATTAATTTTAGTTTCTAACTCATTATGAAATACAGTTGTCTTTAGCTACTCTCCGCGTGTTCTGTCCAACACAACCTTCTCGCTTACAATGACAAAGTATTTACACATCACTATAAAATAATCCATACCATACTCCTAAGCAGTTTCTTTAAGCAGCTTGTGCAATGCTTGAGTCTGCATTCATTTGTACAGAATCCATGACTTCTTCCTCTTCTACCAGTAAACCGTTTGTATGCAACTCTGGTTGATTGAGGCTCCGAACAAACTCAGTGAAAGAAGGGAAATGATCCGGTGAGAAGAAATATGCGCCCATTCTCTGATAAGTGAACAAGTTTACCCAGTTGTCACCAGACAAATTTTTCTTTATCCTCTCAAAACCACCAGGAGCACCTGAAACGGATGAGTTCTGCCCATAAACCTTGACGGCATTCTTTCTGCAAGCTGATTTGATTTGTGAAAGCAATGATTCAGGACTCGAGAGGGACTCTTGTGGCTGATGCTCATCGGAAAGGTCCATTCCTGGCAAGATCATATGGCAAGAATTCTTTGCAAACATCTCGGCAACTGTAGCATAGCCATCTCTTTTGATAGTGTTATAGAAGCCGGCAGTTAATTCAGAAGGATGGGATTTCATTTTGTACCATGAGTGAATAAGAGGGACTTTGCCATATACTGTCACTCCGGCGTCACCAAAAGTTGAAGAGGCAAGAGAAAGAAGGAGATTTCCATGAGAAATTAACTGGTTTGAGTACCAGGAAAGGAAGAAGTCACCATAAGCAGAGTCCCAGGAACCACCATTATCCTTGAAGAAACTGTTTGTCATAGGTGATTGGTCGTAACTGGGAGCATCATGGGGACCACCAAGTCCCCATAAAGGATTTCCAAATGCTTCAGCATGTTGTTTAAGAAGGCTAAGCATGTTTTTGTCATAGCACTGGAATTCTCCAACTCCGGGGATTCTGATCCTTCTGTCTAGTTGGTGGTGAGATGGATACCGAAGCTCACCATCAGGTCCTAGACCCATTGAAATTCCCTGCAACATACCAAGAATCAATGACGGAAACAGTATTAGCACCCCAGAAAAGATGCAAGAGTGCAATGTACTAAAAGTGAACTTCAACATCAAACTTCTTACCGTGATTGTTGTACCCATGAAAGGCTTGAGTGAATACTTAAAACTCTCACAAAATTCCTGGTAAACTTGAATTGGAGTTTTCCCATCGAGGGCAGCAAGATTGTCAACAGCTAATGATAGGCATTCTTTGAATTGCTTCCCTGACTTATCTGTGTAAAAGATGCTAGATTGGGATTCACCAATCCTCGATACCCAGTCTGGGAGCGGAATTTTTGGATGCTTAGAAGCATGGAAGTAGAGTGACGCATGGAGCCTGAGACCTACTTTCTCAACCATCTCTGCAACGGCAAGGTAGCCAGACCAATCATACTTCCCCATCACTTCCTTCTCTGCTACTCCCCACCAAACTGGCAGCTCTACACCTTCCACTCCCAACAGCTTCAAAGCTTTTAGTCCTGCTGCAACTGCCCTTGCATGCTTTACTGTTCCACAGTCAGAAACTGTATCCAAGGGCAGCCCGACAAATAATCTTACACCTTCACGCTACAACAATAATTTCAGAAGAATTGTTATTAAAATTGACAAAATCAAATTTGTTACATGATATCTAAAATGTTTTATAGAAACTTGATAAGTACGTAACTTATTTAATTCAGTGCAATCATTCTGTTCCCACTTCCATTGCAAAACTCCAAATAAGTAATAGCCAGTTTTCCGATAGTTCAGAGTTTGGCGTAAATGACTTATAAACAATTTCTGTTTATTCTTACACCTCAAAATTTAATTTTTCTTGTTCATGCTTAAAGAATAACGGATTTGCAACATGGAGCTATATACCAAATGGATGCCCACCTACAATTTTGGTTCAAGAATCAATCTAACTGAATCTGATCCTAATTTAAAGTATTAAGTAACGTGAAAGATCGGACAAAACACGACAAAATGATCAACCCGGCTTTTGCCTCGTGGTTATTGAAAAACTAAATCTAAACTTGTTAAACTTTAGTTATCAATCCAAATATAAAAAATTATAATCAGAGTTCATCTATCTTTCAAAACCTTAGATATAAATCCTCCAAAAATATTAATAACAAAGACTGCAATTTTTTTTTTGTTATCAGCAGGAAACATAATACTAAAGCTTTTACCATCTCAGTTTTCAAATCCATTTTTTTAATAAAAATCAGATGAATTAAGAATCTAAAACTTACAATAACATAATTTCTCTGAGATAAGAAAATTTCTCAGAAAGAAACATAATGAATATCATGGGAAAGATTATAATTTAAAAATATAACCAATTAATTTTTTTCTCGTTTCCTTCCAGAATCTCTACATACTACTCAAACAAAAATCGAAATAATCTTACCGATTTAGATCTAGCAGAAGATTTAGTGCCCGAAAATCTATCGGATCGGACAGATTGAGATTGAACAGAAGCTTTTGTAGTAAACTGAAACTCAGCTTCTCTCCAGCTCTTATTATTCCCCAGAAAACCAACACTATCATTTCTCCTACAGAATAAGAGCTTATCAACATTAATCTTGTTCCGGTAAGAACAAATTCTCGAATCTCTATATGCTAATTGAGTTTTAACAATATTTGCCTGAGAATTCCCCATCACAGACACCTCCATTCCAATAATTATGACCCAACAAAAAATTTAAAATTTTCAAAACAAAAATCTGCCGAAAAAACAAACTTTGAACGTTTCAGGTGTGGGAAAATTACTGGAAACGTAGAAGATGAATGCGATATTTAGAGAGACGAGAGCCGCGATGAGTTTTCTGGGAGCGAAAATTTACATTCGATGCCGACACTAGAAATGCAAAACGGATAAAAAGAAAAAGATGAGCGTTGAAGGATGGACACGTGTCTCGATTGTACCATAGCCAAATTTTAACCGCATATATTACGTAAAAGAAATAGTCAAAAATTCACAATGGGAGGTAATTGTGATATTAATTTATTGGATGTTATTTTATAAATTATATGGGCTTTTTTTTTAAATAATATAATAATGAAAATATAGAAATTACTTTTAATATATTGTCAAAATTAATTTAAAAAATGATAACAACGACAAGTGTATTCTATTTAAAAAAAATGTGAAATCATATGTTAATTATTCAAAACATTTATGAAATTAACTCATGTTGTACCTTATCCATATTTTATTTATTTTTTTTAAGAAAAATATTTTGATTTCCTAGGAAGTAAATCCTAGTCATCATCTAACACTCTATCTACATTATGCGCATTACCTTCCCATGACTATATTCTCTTATCTTATTTATTTAATTTCAATATTTTATCTCCAACTCAAATTATATTTGACTATTCACAATCATACCCCCTATGCATTATGATGATGCTTTGATATAATATTATGTTAATGTAATTTTGTAATTTGTGTTGTTAGAGTTTATATTTTTAAATTGAATTTATGAAAATAACTCATAGTAAATACTAAATAGTGGTATGATGCAATAATGTTTTAAGATAAGACTGTCACGTGTAAGGCAATCCAAAATCATTGAATCTCCTTCGCGGGGGACAAAAAAAACTATGAATTATTTCTATCTATCTTTGCCATCAATATTTGTTTCCTTGTTGATTCATTCTATCAATCAACCAAATCTAATCCATTTTATTATTTAATTTTCATTATTGCAAGGATATTAATAATAAAATTTATTTTAATACTTTTTTGTTACCAATAATTTTAAATGATATCTTCCACTATTATAACCTTATAGATGTTATATAATATAACTATATAAAATCATTTTTATACGATAAATTTTATTAACAAATGCACTTAATACTCTTATTAAGATTTTTATATTTATTATTTATAGTAATTTTTTATATTTAATACAATAATTAGTAAGTATTTTTTTTATTAATTTTAATATATAAAAAATTATAACTTATTAAATATAAAAATTTTAATAAAAATTTTAAAAATACTCATTAACGAAAATTTTATATGATTGATACATACAAAAATAAATGTGATACAGCCAAATAGCAATTGTGGATTAAAATTTCAATTATTCCAAAATTCAAACCTCCCACTCAATTTTAGGACTTGATTGAAATCACCCAGCTTGGATTCTGAACATAGTTTTGATGTTGTAAACTTTGTTGGGTCCCTTGAAATCGACTGCAGATTTTGAAATCGATCTTTATAGATGGAATTGCCACGTATACCCACCTCCTATGCTGTCTGACTCATTTCCATGACAGAAATTTTGGAATTTAGTTGCAAATTCTATGGAAACAAATCGGTTGCCCACACGGCTACTTGCAAAAACAGTTTTGGGGATATCAAAATTTTATCATATCTGTCATGGGGTAGGAATATTGTGGGGTATATATATATCTTTTATATTATCGTATTGTCAAATATAAAAACAAATAGTCAAACATTAGAAAGAATTAATAAAATTAAAGAAATATATTGCATATATAATTTTTTTATTGTAATTTTGAATTTTTATTATAATTTTTAAATTATAAAAAATATAACGAGGATAGTTGAAAAAATTGATGAAATGTATTATTGTATATCTAACTATATACAGTGTAGTATGTTCCATTTTGTTAGTTAAGATATGGTGATGTCAATGTTTTCTAGGAAGATCAATCAAGCAAATGATTCTTTAATTTTGTGTCTTCGGCATTTAATGTTACTTGGATTTGTGTATGACCCACTCAGGTTTTTTGAGTGATTGATAATTCAAACAGGATTGGTAATATTCAGTCAAAATCAATCAAGAATTGGGATATTTGATCAAGTGGCCAATAATCTTTCAGGTTTATCTGTTTGTTTCCGGTAACCCTAAGAAAAATCATAATAAAAACGGTTTTCACGGTATTCATGGGACAACCTATTTTACTAGTTCAAAATTACATTGAAATTATAAATTATTAAATTAATACTCTTGGTTAATACGATGTAGTTTTATCGTAAAATTAGATGCAACGAATTCTCAATTTGACAAGGATTCAATGTAAAAACATAAAGAGGTCATAGATAGCTGCTTGTCATTTCACATAATAAAGTCGTAGTCGGAAACAATTGAATGGCTGCAAATTCTGAATAGGCTTCATTACGTTGATCCTACCATTGAACCGATGCAATCAATAGCAAAACAATTGAGTCTTGTATATGCATAGATTCCTATTGTAAAATGAATACGAGATTGGAATAATTTTCATAATTTACTCGACAATAATTCAACAAATTCAGTTTTTGTGATGGTCAAGACAGCCCAAATGATGGAGAACAGAAATAGGTTGCGGTGGTTGGCGATAACAATGGAAATGGTAATGGATGCAACATCGCAAAAGTAAAAAAAAAAAAAAAAAAATGAAAATCACGACTTATTTTATGATAATAACAACTGTTAAGAGACTTATTAGCCTAGTTATATATAAATTGATGTTACTTCCAGTAGAATAACATGGAATTGTAAGGAAACAAATACAGAGACCCAACAAAGATTAATCAAGGGGGAGGCGGGCCTGGTGGACCTCCAGGTCCGGGTGGAGGGAATGGGGCAACAGGAGGTCCAGGTGGACCAGGAGGAGCTGGTGGGCCGATTGGAGGTCCAGGTAGTCCTGGCGGAGATGGGCCTATAACAGGTCCAGGAGGAGGAACTGATGGGCCAACCGGAGGCCCTGGTGGACCACCAAAGCAGTCCCGTAATAACCAGCAACAGCATAAAACGTAGAGACTGCAAAACACAATAATAAGACGTCTGAGTATTCAGCAATGCTATCGTCCTAAAGAGTTTACTTGAGAAAATAACCAAAATAAAAACTTAAAATATGGGATACAGTAATTTTCCGCACCAAGAAGATACAGTGCTGCACAAGCCATCAAAGAAACCGCCAAGAAAACCGATTGGTCCGGGAAACGGAGCCGGAGGTCCTCCGGGACCTCCAGGCCCACCAGGACCGGGTGGTCTCATGTGTTTTCTAGGCAGTCCGCTGCAGCACCAATGCTAAGAAACCAAATCTCGAAAGTTTACTAAGCACTTGCGAGCGTTTTAACTTGTACAAGTTATGGGTAATGGTGAATATGGAGTTATATAGAAGCTCTTTGCATTGATGGAATGTCTTACAGTACAATTTTAATGGTTAGCATTGCATTGCACGTACTCAAAAATTTCGAAGCAAAGTCTAACAGGTTCTAAAAGTTACGAAACCAGACGGTCAAACCCAGCGACCGGTCTTAATCTACCTTTCAATAATCTGCATGGCCTACTATTCAATAAGAATTCAGCTATGCTTTGCGTAGGGAAAAGATCACATAAAGGAAAAGTGAAAGCCAAAAGAAAAAGTGAGAACAAAATAGCAGACATTGGTGATAATTTCAAAAGAAAATCATAGCTCCAACCAGGAAATCTCCCAAAAAGAAATTGAATTAAAATTAAATTGCAGGAAGTGGAGCACAGATAATAGTGAACACATCACCAAACACTGGATTTTCATTTGGTTCCCAAACACCAATTCGGATTACCATTTGGTTCCCAAACACAAACAACTCCACAAATTTTGAATAAAGCTTCAACTGGTACTGGTCAGCAGATATCTAAGTAGTGACAGGAAAAAGAATATCATAATTCCTAACATTAATAAATTTCCAGCTTCTTCAGTCGATATTCTCTCATGGGAAACACATTTTACAAACATGAAGAATGCAACTTACGAACAAAACAACATACCTGGTATTGATTTGGTGATTCCCAGCAACGAATTGGTATATGATTAAGTCTCTCATAACATAAATAGGCATGTAAGTTAACAACTACTCCTACAATTCAGCTTCCCCTCAAGATGTGATTTTCATAGATAGATTTCAGAACTTTTTCATGAATGCACCATTCAAGTCTAGGGCAAGAATGGCACTAAGCAATTTGTACTTCAAACTATTTCACCCTTATGATGCTTTACAAATTTTACAGAATACACCAGTCTTGATACATGATACCATAAGAGTGGACAATACAGCATCATTATGTCCATTACATAACAGGATAAGCTCGGAAACATTGTTATAACTGTTGGTCCACCCCCTCCCCAACTATTGGGCCTTGGGCCAAGGAAGTGGTGTCAACCCAACGAGGGAGCTGATGAGTTCTCAACTCATGCTTAGCCCAAGATAGAGATCTAGTGTTCGAACCTGGGGAGGTCAGCACGAGTTAAGAACTCATCTGCCCCTCGTTGGGTCTCGGCTCTTGGACTCAAGTCCAATAGTTGGTGTGTGTGTGTGCGCGCGCGCGCGCGCCAACAATAACAATAGTCAGGAGTGTAAGATAGTACTTGTTTTGTACACTAAACTAGAAATGTATACAGTATTCTGTGTACAACTCAGAATATATTAAAAGCACCTCAAGTAATTATTCCAGCATAAGTAGAGTTCAGATGTGAAGGAACAAAACACTATGAGTTAGGGGAAAGGAAAACCGAAAACATACAAAAAATGCTTAAAGAGTTTCTAATATATCTTATGCTTCAAGCTGTTGCAAAATCAAGAAAATAGAAAAACTAGATTGGGGTTGCACGACAAATTTATTAGACTTTTCACTAACCTAAATTTAGTTTTTCAACACAAAAGGGATAAATGTAAGACGTATACAATACTAGAGAAGCTTCTCACATACAAAAAGAAAAAAAAATAGAACAAGGAATGGGAAAAATGAATACAAGATATTTTACCTCTCCATACAATTTAACTAGCTTCCCCGGCTCTGGATTTAAGAAACACCTGATCAGAAGCATTTGCAGCCTCAAGAATAGTCTCACCAAAAATAGATTTTATATAACATTTTGCTTTCTTTTAAGCCCGTGAAGAATTCTTCTCTCTCTGTGCATCCTTCTTTGA
This sequence comes from Trichilia hirta, assembly GCA_035221805.1. Classification (NCBI taxonomy): domain Eukaryota; kingdom Viridiplantae; phylum Streptophyta; class Magnoliopsida; order Sapindales; family Meliaceae; genus Trichilia; species Trichilia hirta. Next base: position 4,187,838 of record JAWDEX010000010.1, on the reverse strand, counting down.
TGACTTTGAGTGCCCATGCCCATCACCTGCTGTGTGTTTCTTTCTCCTTGGAGCACCCCCAGATGCTGAGTCCACCAAAGGGCCGGACCAAGTCTGAATAGGTGCTTTTGGATATGAGAAATTTGTTGAACTAAAAGGAACATCAGGAGGATCAAACACAGGATCAATGTGGTGTGAGGAAGCCAAAGGATAGCCAAGTGTTCCATCTTTGTGTGGAGGAGGAAATTTCTCGCTCTTACTCTTTGCATTTGCATGTGTTATAAGCCGCCGCCTCTGTTTTAGAAGGCAACACATAAATTGAATGGTCAACAAAAAAATAAAATACCAGCTTAAGTCATGAAATCATACAGCTATGGCCAGGAAAAGTCGCTTTAGAAACAATTTAAATGAAGCAAAATCATTTGACTTTATGGGAAATGCATTTCCAACTCATACACTACATAGCGTTAGATAGAAACAGAAGTAGAGAGAGATTGTATGAGTGAGACAAATCAGCACAGACAGCCCAAAATCATTTTGACCTTGACCTACATTCCACCACTAGAACTTTTGAATCCAAACAAAAGTTTCAGTTAAGGCCCTATTTCCTGGCAAAATACATATGGTTTGCAAACTTTTCAGAAATAATGGCAATAATGCTATGATGGTCAACAGAAAGATTTTCATTCATTAAGAAATATTTTATTAAAATTCCAGAAAACATTTGAATATCCCTGATAAATTACTAATCAAATATAATCTTTTTGACCATTAAAATCAAAATGCTAGGAGACTCTGAATGAGAATGGAAAAGAAGTTAAAAAGATGCAACTTGTCTGACATACATCAAGATTGGCCTGCAGCTCAGCATTGGCTTCTGGAGCAGGCATTGCTCTCACAGCTCGATCACGTGAACGGGCTTTCTTAACTTCGGCATTAGCTTTTCCAGCAGCTCTCAATCTACAGTCATGAAGATCCTTCAAGTTAAATAAGTAGATGGGGAAGGTGAAAAGAAAGAGAGAAAATATATGAGGAACAGAAATGAAGAGTAAAAATTGATAGAATGAATAACCCAAGAGACAGGAAATTGTCAGAAGTTGAGGGTATTAGATATTATCTACCTTCTAGCTTCTTCATCCCGAAGTTTTGCATCCATCTCTTTGCTGGGAGGATATTTTGGAAGGCTAGAAGGGTCACAAGCATAAGGCTTAGTTGTAAAAAACTGCAAAATAAGTTGAAGGTTGATTGTTATAACAACTGGACAAATACTCCAATCAACAAAAAATTCTCCAAAATTCCGTCCAAACAAAATATAAGCACATATTAATTGCCAAAATAAAGTTGAGAACTCAGTTTAAGAGAAAATAATTGAGAATCTGAATAATGTATTAATGTTACTTATCCTGTGAAAGGAACCAGAATGAGCATAGCTTATAACTTGTAGACCTTCTTGTGAACAACTAAAGACTGGGTTGCAAATATGCTTATTCACCAGTTGCAACGGATCATTCTCAAACATGATATTCAGAGGCCATCACTTAACTAGCTAGCCCAGCTAGAGTAACCCCAATCATGAGCAGGCTCATAAACAAACAAGGAAAACAATGTTGCTGTAACGGCAATGTATTTATCATAAACAATGGAACAAAAAATGCTTTAAAGAATCTTAGCAGCAAAAATGTACAAGATATATGACAAAGAATCCAACTTTGATGTTTATGAAAATTAAGGGATCTACAAATGAAGAGTAGGGATTAAAATTAGTTATTTAAAATAACTATATTAGCAGAGGTGGACCTATAGAAACAATGTTTGATATTTAAAAAAAAAAAAAAAAAAAAAAAAAAAAAGTAGATGAGCCAGAGGACATTCAAGCTGACAATAACCAAATTCCAACAAATTTCTGTAACAGCATCTTAAAATGTGGACAAATCCTTATATATTTTTAAGTAAACTATAGTAAGTTCTACTAAGGGCAGACTACAGCATGTCATGAAACATATGTTAGCATAGGAATTTCAGCCATAAACAATATCATATGCTTCACCAAGAGATTCAAATCTTTCTATCAGCTGTAACTGCACTTCAACAAGCACATGCAATACAAAAAATATGTGAAATGAGAAAGCTAAGTACTAACAGAGATACTCATGGAATTTATTCTGACAAAGAATGATACAGAAAGTTTTTCATCATCAAACAGATCTAATGTTATATAGTCATTTCAAAATTTTGATTTCTTTAGAGTTCAACAAATATGACAAACATAGCTTTATCAGAACCAATGCAACAAGGAGACATAAATAAAGAGGTGGTATTTGCTCACTTCACTCCTCAATGCAGCAGTAGCTGTTTGGCGTTCAGCTGGGTCAATTGCAAGAAGGGTCTCAATCAGAGGCAGTGATGATGGTGGAAAGTCTTTAAAAGTCTCTGCTATGCACCTTTTGTAAGACTGTTGAGGCTTAAATATTGTTGCATGGGGCAACTTTGACTTTTTCCAGTATTCATCGGTAGGAGAGCCACATAATTTAAATATCTTGTGCAGTTGCTCCACCTAAGTAACAAGGAAGACAATTAGCAGCAATGGATATAATTATATCAAGCACAATAACAAAAGTTACTTTTGTTTTCTCTTTTTCTTTTATCTCTAGCAATCTAGAACAGGAATCCCAATAAACTACAGAACTCTTCTTTCTTCCATAAATGAACCGACAACACAAGAATGCAAAAGGTATTTTACATATGTTCCTTTATGACTACTTCTTTATTTAACAATCTAGTCCACAACCACAAGTTTTTATGATTAAGCTTTTACATGAATGACTAATCTTTTCCAGATATTCAGATCCCACAGGAATGGCTAGTCTTGAAAATTGTAACTCCAAAATCTTTCCTGGGATTTGATTTTGGAGAAAACCACTGGAATTTGAAAAACTCTACAACACCCAAAACTAATCAATAGCATGTTTTTAGCATCAACAGGGCAACAGAAACAGCTAGAATATGTAGCTAAAGATAATTAAGGAAGGATCTATATTGCACAGTCCAAAAATCTGATTAAGATTTCTATCACTCCTCGATCACTTAGCTCATGTAGAGAAGGAATTTTGAACCTAGAGATAGACAAAGAGATTATGATTGAAAAACTCAATATCACATAGAGTTTTGACACTTATGTCTAAGATTAAAAAAAGGATAATAAACTCAATACGAACACATGCCGAACACAGTGGAGAATTACAGGATAATATAAGTAGAACAACTATGGGGCCAACCCATTAATTTAATCGACATATTTGAACATGAAAAAAGCACCATTAACAAAAAATAGATATTTGTTAAGCATATGCAACTTGCTATGTTCATGCATGATTACTTATTGGATGGAAGATAAGCAAGACGCAGCAGAAAAAAAAAAGCGTAAATAAAACAATCTACGTCATGCAGCCCAAGTAATTCATCTTAGATCAAGGGAATATTATATTAAAACAAAGCTAAATGATATCATCTGTTTCATACAAAATGCATATAGATCAAATGATCATTGTATTCTAATGACTTAGTAGATATGTTTAAATTACTTCTGTGCGACCAGGCATGATAGGCTTCCCAGCTAATAACTCAGCCAGAATGCAACCAGCACTCCAGAGGTCCACACCCACACCATAATCAGTGGCACCAAGAAGAAGTTCGGGTGGTCGATACCATAGGGTAACAACCCTACTAGTCATTGGTTGCTTGTGATTAGGATCAAAAAATGAGGCTAATCCAAAATCAGCAATATTAAGAATTCCGTCGTTGTCAATAAGAAGATTTGATCCCTTAATATCACGATGCAGCACATGCCGGTCGTGACAATGCTCCAACCCTGACAATAGCTGGAACATGTAACATTTAACCTGCCACATCATCAAATAAGGCACACAAAAACTTGGGTGAAGATTAACTTGAGGCACCTTACAAAACTGCAGAAAATACGACCCAGCAAGATAGCAATTACTATACCTGTGCTTCCGTGAACTTGATTCCTGGGCTTGCAGCAAGACCAGCCAAATCATGCTCCATGTACTTGAATACAAGATACAAACTACAGGACATCCTTGACGTCACTAAACCTTCTAATTTTACAACATTTGGATGATCAAGCCGGCGCAAAATCAAAATCTCCCGAGCCATGAATTTCACACTCTCGGGCTCCAAATTATCAAAACGCACCTTCTTCAATGCCACAATTTGCCCCGTTAATGTATCCCTTGCTTTATACACATTACTGTACGTACCTTGCCCAATCTACTCGCGAAAAAGAAAAAAAAATTCTAAGTAGCAAAGCATTTATGCTCTAATCAACAAGAAATTATTAAAAAAGATAATATAAAGAAGAGAACAATATTACTTAATCAAGGCTAGTATCCATGCTAATTATAGAAAATAATTAGCGTATAAATCAAAATCTCGTTAGTCATTACCTTCACTAGTCCATCATTTTCTCCGAAACCAGAACTATACTAATAATCACCTAAAATACATCAAAACTCAGAAAACCCGGCAAATTCACCATACCTTATCAAGCTTCTCAAAAGTATCGGCTCGCCGTGGTGTCCACCCACTGATTGCTTCTCCAGCAACTGCAGAGAGCCATGAGGGCCACCCGGCTGCAACCTGCTCCCCATGAACGTGCTTCGGCGGATTACTCAGCCGAGGATTCGGCTTGGAAGACCGTCTCTTCTCTCCTCTCGGCCGCACACTTGCTTCCTCCTCATTCCCTCCCTTCCGATTCCCTCCGTTCCGAATCTCACTAGCCTCCGCCTTTCTCTCAACCCCAACCACTTCCTCCTCTTTCCTCCCTACCGCCTTCCCCGAAACCTGTTTCCCAAACACACATCCCATTTTTTACCAAAAAACAAACTCATTTCTCACCACATTTTATCACTCTTCTCTCCATCCAAACACCGCATAATATAAAATCCAGCAATTCTACAGTGTTAAAACATAATACGAGCTGGAAATCTAATAATTTCTTGATAAGCAATCCTTGAACAGAATAAAGAAGACATTAATTAGGGAATGTGCATGGGATAATTGAAGATGAAGAGCTAAGACCAAACTTTTTTGAGACAAAAGGAAGGAAAGTAATCATTTGGAGCTGGCCACAAGTTGTGGCACAGTCAAAAAAAAAAAAAAAAAAAAAAAAAGGAGCTAAAACACACAAAAGCAGAGAAAACAGTAAAATAAAACTAGCTTTTCGATTTAAGGATTTAGCGAAATAGTAGATTTGTAAAGAATGTCTAAGAAAAGAGAATGTGGATCCGTTTTTCTGCTTTCTGGTTTTTGTAATTTTGACTCCATTTCAGCAAATTATACTGGGTAGTAACAGAGATGGGGTGTAGGATTTAGTGTGGAAGCTTCAACAATTTTTCCTAATTCTTCAATGACAGATTGACACGTCGATGGAAATCACCCTGGATTCCATGGGATTAGGTTTTATTCATGACGTGGCTCAAATTGATTGGTTCGGTAGGTAGGGATAAAATATGGGTTCCACGAACAATTAAATTAAATTCAAGAGAAGCTACTGTTTTTATTATACTGGCTCAAGCTTCCTGACTCGGGTGGTTGCATGGCCAAGTTTACCACGTGCAAATCAAGCCATTCTCCAATCAAAACGAGACACGTGGATAAATTTGTTCAAAAATTAGTATAAATTGGATTTTTGATGGGTTGTAGACTGCTTATTTAGCCAGTATTTTCATTGTCCTCTGCGCTGTGCTCGTGAGCATAACGGAAATGACAGAAATAATGCGCCGAATTATTATATTATTTATTTATTAAAAAATGAATGTTGAGTTCATTGATTTTGAGGCAAGGTGAATTTTTTGGTTGGACTGCGTAACATTTTGAGATTTGTACCGACTTGGTTTTACAAGGCATCATTTGAGAAATGAAGTAATAGACACTTTATTTAATATTAGTTTAAAATACATTTAACACTTTTCAAATAGTTATAAAATTAAAATAAAATAAAATAAAAATTTTTATTTTATTTTATTTTTATACAGATATAATTAAAAAGAAAATGATGATCAAATCCCTTTCTTTATAATTAATTGGTAAGATGAAAAATTGATTTGTAATTTTTTACTCCTATTGCTCAACTATCTTTTTATACAAGCAATACATGAAAATGTATTGTGAAAGATAGAGAGGAGAAAATTCGAAAATTAATTAGGTCAACCAACACACGGAAAATTTTCAAACATTACTCAGGTCAAACAACACACATTCTCTATTTATGAGAAAAAATAGAGGAAGAAAGACAAATTCTCCTATAATTTATAAAATTATTATTTAGCCCTTTATTAAAATAATTGTAAGAAAATTTCTCCTTTAATTTTTAAAAATATTACTTACATTGTATATCATTTTTTTTTACTTAAAATTATTATAAAGTTTACTACTTTTTAAAAATAATTTTAAATAAAAAAAAGTAATAGAAAGAGAGTAATTAACATTTTTAAAAAATTATAGAAAATTTTTGTTATAAATATTTTAATAAAGAATTAAATAATGTTTCTATAAACTATAGAATTGTTTATCTTTTTCCTGTAAAATAAACCCAATGCAATGCAATGGTGAACGAGTGGCAAATTTGTTGTTCGGGAACTCTAAGTATATATAATTCTAAAGTGCATACTAAATTTTCTATTCATCCAAACAACTTGAGTATTTTTAAATATTTAATATAAAGAATATTCAAAGATTTATATTTTTCTTTGTTGGATAATTTAAATAACGATAAAATATAATTTTTATTTTATCATTAATCTCATACCTTCAACAAAAAACAATGTGTTCCATTGACCAACTAAATGTATAAAATTTGTATAAATAGATTATCATGGAATTTAATCAATTTGACCCTCAATTTTATTCGTATTTGTTAGATTATTTTGAGGGATTAAGTTGCTATGATAATATTATTTTATATTTTTTATTGACCCTTTTGAAAATCAAGAAGATACGAAATAGAAATGTATTGGAAATAATATAAAAACAAGGTTGTTAAGGTAGGTGAGAGTCATATCTTACAATGTACTTAGCTTCATTTTCAATGATGTCTATATATTTGGAAGTTGGTTTAGGTAAAACGAATTGGCCAATTAAGAGTGTGATGTAAACGAAGAGGAGTTGTTCGGTGCTTGTCTTGTATTCTAATTTATAAATTTATAATTTCAAATTTCTAAATTTATTTTCAAAGTTCTGTTTTCTACCTAACAATGCTAAATGCCACCCACCTCCTCACTATCTGTTTAGAAGTTAATTTTTCTATTTGGAATTATGAAAAAGAAAGTTTTCTCTTATTTATTAAAGAACGCTTGAATTAGTTATTTTTATTAGGAAGGGTTTAATTTTATGTACATAATATTTAAATATTTATTTTATTATTAAATAGCTAGTATTAAAAATATTTTTTTTTATATAAATTAATGCGATGTAAGAATATTAATTAATAAAAACATAAAATTAGCGTAATTAATAAACATAAATGACATAATTATTTGTTACCTATTGGCTTATATTTGATCATTAACAATATAATTTTCTTAGAAGTCTAATTTAAAAGTTTACATATATTTTTAAATTCTCACAACAAAGAAAAGAAAAAAAATACAATAATGAAAAAAATTACTAGTGCTACTCAAAATTAACAAAGTAATAACTAGGAATAGATAAAATTAACGTTTATAAAACATTAAAAAATCTTAATTTAACGAAGACTAATAATTATATGGTAAAATTAATATAAAATAATGAGAAATTACTCTCCAATACACTAATTTGAACTTCATATCTCTTTTTTGCCAAAAAATTGGACTAATTAAATCAATTAGCACGGCCAAAATTAATTACTATCTAAATCACGCATATATAATCCAAAAACACTTAAATATTACGTAAAGCAAAAAATAGTTCATTTATTTTTAATTACAACTTTAATTAATTGAATTAATACTATTTTTTTAAATGGTATAAACAATTTATGTTATAAATTTCTTCATATCAACATTGTAGAAGGTTTAATTTATGCTTATGTAATATTTAAAATTTAAAAGAATATATTTTACTTTTGTTAAGAAATCTTTTGCCTTTGTATAGGAAAAGGGAATTTACCATATGATTTGCTGACGTAAATCAGACCAAATAAGATTAAAATTTGGGCAAAACTATTACAAATTGAGATCCATGAGTACAGACACGGCCCATCAATGCAGCTTCTCGATTACTCTAAGCCTCCTTCCTAGCCGTCAGAAAATCTTGTACTGCCAAAGGAGGATCGGCAAGTCAACGTAATGTGACTCTAGCGGACACCACGTGTAACGTCTCTATTGGTTGGTTATAAATCCTCATAACCATAATAAAATCCGTTGCATCCACCCCGAGTCTCCTGGGACTAGTAAACGAAAACTAAATAATAAGCCTTTTTTTAATCTCTGCGTAAATGGGAACCATTTCCTGCATTGGTTGCAGTAGAGCTTACAGTCATTATTTAGCTGCTGACTATTTGAGCTCAAAATCATCAATCTTCTTTAAAAACAGGATTTGCAGGGTCAAATTGAGGGCATCATCATCATCGGTTCCGTTATCATCAATGGAGACTTCTTTCCAAGTTACCGCCTCGTCAGCCGCTGGTAATTGTGATAGATGTTTAGTGTTTACCATGTGTTCGACGTTTTGTTTATTTGAGTTTTTGGGTTAAGGTGCAGTGAATGAGGAAATGAAGGGCCCTACTTCTTCTCGTCTGGTGGGTGAGAATGATTTGCTGATTGTTGGTCCGGGTGTTCTGGGTCGTTTGGTCGCCGAGCAATGGAGACAGGTATAGCTGAAATCAAAATTTTTAATTTGGTGTCACCATTTTCAAAAGATCTAACGAAGTTAACAAATAGAGAAGTTAAAGAAGAACTGTGAATCGAGTGGTCAATTTTTTGATTAAAGGGCTGCCACTGGGAGGTGGGAGGATTCTATAAGGATGAGAATCTTAGTCAATGGCTTAATGGTATCCGAGGGCTTAAATTTTGTAAATTGGTGAAATTTTGGTAATAACATGCTGCCTTTTGACGCAATTTTTAAGAATCTAAAAGCAGTACTTGTCATTAACAGGTTCCAAAAAGTGTTGATTGTGAAAAAAAAACAAGAAAAAACACATTCTGAGTCTCTTCGCTGTTTCTTTGTCAATGGATGGAACTACAGCTGAAGAAGCTTAAGATAAAAAGGTTTTCTGGTGCATTCAGAGTAACAGTAATTTTTGGTACTTCCATCATCTAGATTGCAGTATTTTTGGATTCCATGTGAGACTTTGATCGATGATGTGATCACAGTGGTGGGAGTTGCATATAGTTGAAGAAGTTTGTTGGTGAATGAATAATTTGTATGGTCTGATTAATGAAAACAGGGAGTAAGTGTGCAGTATCTATTTTGAGAAAGAGACTCATATTTTGGGTTTACTTTTGAGTAGGAATATCCTGGCTGTCAAATTTATGGGCAGACAGTTACTACAGATCATCATGATGAGTTGATCAAGATGGGAATTAATCCATCTTTGAAAGGGACTGAAGCAACTCACAAGTTCCCCTATGTGATTTTTTGTGCTCCACCATCTCGAACTTCAGACTACCCTGGTGATGTCAGGTGATTATGAGAAAACATTCTTAGTTGGTTCTGTATTGGCGTAATAAGAGCACTGATCATTTATGTTTCACTAGTTTGCTTGATTGTAAGTTTCTAAATAATGCCATGGCTTTAAAAAAGCTACTAATTTATTAAAAATTAGAACTATGAAGAAAAAGCCTACTCAGCATATTACTTGGCTCTGCGAATTGCAATTATTAATGAAACAGGTTTAGTTAAAATCTATCATCTCTTTATTCTGAGTTTATATTTCTGGACTTTTAACCAAACAGGCTTGCTGCGTTGAGTTGGAATGGTGAAGGATCTTTCTTGTTTACATCTAGCTCAGCTCCATATGATTGCAATAACAATGGATCATGTGATGAGGTACATCTAACATAAGTTTTTTATTCCTTATAGAAACATTTTTTTTAAAAAATTGTCACTTGAATGAGGTGTCCCTTAACATTCCGAATTGCTTGGTTGATTGGACATTCCAAGCTCTCTGCTTTATTTTATGTCTGAGATTTTCTTGTTTGGTGTTAGGTGATTTGAAATGTTACATTACTGTAATACTTTTTGCAGAATTGTCCAGTGGTGCCAATTGGTAGGAACCCTAGGACAGATATCCTTCTCAAAGCTGAGGAAGTAGTGCTGGAATTTGGTGGTTGTGTTCTTAGATTGGCAGGACTTTACATATCCTTTTATATAATTTGATGAAAAAAGTTCGGGACTTCTGTTGTTTCTTAGTAAAAAAAAATGAGGGAATTTTAGTGTACCAGAGATTTTATTTGTGGTAACCATAACTATAGTATACAAAGCAGATAGAGGTGCACATGTTTATTGGTTAAATAAGGGGACTGTGGAAGTTCGTCCAGATCATATCCTGAACCTGATACACTATGAGGTGAAGCATTTGTTCTTATTTAACTGTTCTATTTCGACATTTATCTGCATTATAGTTTCTTGAAGGCTTTGAATTGATCCATTTCAACTTTTTTTTTTTACGGTCACTTTGATTTGCCTTGTGCTTTTGATTATATACCGATAAACTCGGATGCTCAGTTTTTGTACCATGCTTATATGGTTTTCAACAGTTTTCATGGATATCTTGCATTTCCTTGTTGTTATGCTGGAAAATTAATTTGGGAGCTTGTTCTAATTTATTTACTTTTTGAGCAGGATGCAGCATCTCTTGCGATTGCAATTTTGAAGAAAAACCTTCGTGGCCGAATTTTCTTGGGTTGCGATAATCACCCTTTATCAAGGTCAGTATTGTTTTTATTGTAAGATGGAATCATCCATTCATTTCTGTGAAAATGGACAGATTTTTTTCAGTGTTGTTATTTTGACTTCAAAAGACTGATACCCTATTGTCGATACAAATTAATATTAATGAATCTGTCGTAGCCATCATTTGTCTTTCAGTGACTTGCTTCAATCTTCTTGATCTCTTTACAGGCAGGAAGTGATGGAATTGGTGGGTAAAAGTGGCAAGTTCAGTAAAAAGTTCGAGGGCTTTAAAGGTAAGCTCCTTAATTATATCTTAAATTGACAGATCATATACCATGGATTAAGAATCAACTATATCTTTTTCCAAAAGATTGATCATACATCTTTCAGCCAACTTTTCTTTCCCTTTTTTCTTTGTTCTTTTGTTATCCTGACTCCCCAAATCATGTATTTTATATTTGCAGGCACTAGCGATCCTTTAGGTAAGAGATTAAACAACACAAAAACTCGAGAGGAAATTGCGTGGGAGCCAAAATATCCCAGCTTTGCTCACTTCCTTGGAGTTGCTGAATAACTGTAGCCACTACGCTCAACATTGTTCCATTGCTATCCAATTGAGAGATTGCAGAATGCTTGACCATGAAGCTGCTGACTCTTATTTGTTTGTCATTGTCAAATACTTGTTCCCCTCCATAAATGTAAAGAAGAGTGACAAAAGTTTAATCAGTATCCATAAAAGAACATTCCTTTAGTCTCACATTCTGATCAATTAAAAATGTTTAGTCATTGTTGCCAATTGAAGTTTTCCTGCAGTTATTGCACTTATCTTAGTATTTCACTTGTGCAGAGTTGTTATAACTTAGCCAATACCCATACCCACTGCTGAATTGTTCTTGGCCTAAAAATTCAAAACAAAGCATTTGGACACGAGGCAACTAATGGATGGTCAATTGTGTTTAGAAATCAAGATGAGAAAAACTTGACGCCCTATCTTTCATTAAATTGTAAGTAGTGAAGTAGATTCATAGAATACTGTTCTTAGTCAGCCTATTGGTCGTTTCAAAGTTTATGGTGATGAAATAAGAACATGACAATTATGTGCTATTATGACCATTTCACGCGGATGCCTACGTCTGAATTTACATCTTTCTGCCTCTCACTTCTTATTATAACCATTCTTATAACCACTATACATGGATGGTTTTCATCATCATGTCAGCATGATACATCAACAATTATCATTGGAATCAATATTAATGTTCATTGGCTATCGCCTGCATCAAATTTGTCCTTTAATCAACTAACATTTTTTTTATTAATTATTTAATAATTTAATATAACCCTCAACTGAACTCTTATTAAGTCTGGAAAAAGACTATAATTTGGGAAGAAAAATAAAATGAACATATATTAGTTTTTTTTAGAATGCATAGACTAAGTTACATCAATATGAAGTGTGAACATCCCAACCCAGGTTGGAATAATATTAAATAAAAAAAAGAATTAACGAAGGCTTCCAAACTAAACTCAATAGAAAACTCGAAGTCACTTGCCATGGTTTTAAATTCTAAGGGGACAACAAAGGAGCAAGGGAAACAAGAAGACTTTATTTCAGAATCTGGGTGTTCGTAATGGTGAAGTGTTGTGCATATGATGATGGTGGTTTGGATCCGACGGTCCTCCTCGTTTTGGTGGTTCTAGCTCTGGTGATCATGTCCATTTGCTCCCCCCAACCTCGGCGGACTGTTTATGCTGTATGTCGTTGCTGTTAGTTTGTTTCAATTCTCGATTCTCTCCTTCAGTTTCTAGTATTAGCACAAAATTGGAAGCAGCATATGTACTCCGGTAATAAACATATGTGATAGCAATAAATAATTTTTCCTGTTCTCTGTTCAATCTCAAAGAACAACATATGGTTTGTTATTGATTATTGAATACAATTCGTTTCTTATACATTGCAATTTGCAACATTTTCCAATTTATGTGACAGACATACGTACAAATCAAGATACACTATTATCGTATCTTACAAAACACAATCATATAATGTGCATACATAAACCTATCATTGTTTCTTTTCTTAGTCCTGTCCTTGTGTGCTTTGACAAGATCAGGGATTTTGTGTGTGTGAGGAATTAATGAAAGAGATCTGAACTCGTAAAACCTCATGAATGGCACCACGGTGAAGCACCCCTAGAACCTCCTCTCCTTTTGCTGTTGCAAGGTCAGCCAAAGAGACCAAACGAGAATGACATTCATCACGCCAGCGGAAGCCATAGAGCCGTCTTCCAAGCTTCCACCATTTAATGCACAATTGGCGATCAGAAATCTTGCGACTCTGAAGTGCCCCCACGACGTGCTCAGGCTGTCAATCATAATGGTCTAGTCTAGCATCATTGACTATGTCAATTATTATTGAAAGAATCAAGATTTTGCCAAGTGCTATATAATAATTGCAGCAATTATGCAAAAGTAGAACTTTCTTCCTGCAATCAAGTAAATGCTAGCATGATTATTCCATAAAATGTTTAGTACCGACCAATGGTGGACGGCTAGCCCTTTATCCCAGTAGCCAGAGATGTAATCCACGAGTCTCGATACCTCATACTTTTCATATATTGATTGCAAAGCATATAGAAAAGAAATAGTTTTAATATTTGGAGGTTAGCCTTTGTGTATCTAAGAGTACACGACTAGTTGAGCTACTGCCCGACGATTAGTACAAGACTATATTAGGGAATACTCTTAGCAACACATCCATATAAACATCATGCTTCTATATCAGATTTTTTTACTTGTTCAACAGCAAATTTTACAGGTATAACACTTCAGAACTTCCTAAGAAACATAGCAAGAGATCATATCAACTTTTATGTAGAAGAGGACCAGGCTATCAATCATTAAAGGATGCTAACATATGAAACCAACCCTGAAATTACCCTATGCTGATTCTTTGGCATTCAATTAATCTGTTAAGACTACTAAATTCTTCAAAGCCACCATCGCCAGTGTACAACTTCCAGTCTTCCACCCATCATATCTACAGCAGACAACAAAACAAAAATAGAATTTCTAACCAGATGCAGAGTGATTTTATAAACCATAGATTCTGCTCGCTTCTTTTTCTCAAATATAGTCATATATTTCTCTTCTTCTCCCATTGGTCATGCTTGCTTCAAAAAGACTTGTGAAAGGGGTTGTTACACTTGATTTAAGACGACTTCTACACAGTAGAATCTTGTACCATACTCTTGCACTAAAAACCATTCAAACGAATAAAAAATTGAAGATTTACTCCAACTGGGATATCACCATTCACAGAAAACCACGAAAAACCTTACCATAATCAAAACAAAAATATGAAGCAGGAGTAGTTACCAGCACATTAAGCCAGGAAAACCGCAATAAACCTTACTATTACCGAAACAAAAATAAGAAGCAGGAGTGCTTACGGGCACATTAAGCCAGTAGATGCAGTAATGCAAGCCGACCAAGTTAAGCAGCGCGTTCAGCTTGGGTTTAAAAAGGAACATCTGCACATCTTTGAATCCAAGCTGCATTGAGTTCAGGTCTTCAATTGCTTGTAGATAATTTCCAATCTCTATCGAATCCAATAGCATACATTGTTCCACATACTTAACCACATCAGTTGTCCCATTTGTCATCTCATTGTGCCGTTTCATATAAAAGCCTCTCCAGCCCTACATCAAGATTGAACTTTGACCCAGAACTTTGTTTCAATATATGCACAGAAAATTCATTAACCTATCTGATTACGAAAGTATAGGCAGATGCCAAGTTAATGTTTAAAATCAACATGCTCAACTACGGGTGGATTTTGATAAAATACATAAAATCCAAAGAAGAATCCTGATGAATTCGACAATTTTCGGAAGTCTCATCAACAAAAACAAGAAATTCTATATTTAAGCCAAAGCTCAGGCAAAAGACAAACCAATATTTTCCCGGTAAGCATAAATAACTGAGTAGTCGCACTCTTCTTCTAAAAAATTAACAATCAAAATAAACTAAAGGGGAATTGATGTTTTATCAAATAAACAGAGAATTTTCTTGTTTCAAAATATTTTTCAAGACGATGACAATCATTACAGTTGCAAGTGATAAGTAACATGTGACAACAACCTCGGGGGTGGGCCCTGAATTTTGAGGAGAAATTTCATTGTAAACAGACAGAAGAAGGGGCCATCTTTGTCTCGTTAGAGACTTCCATATGCTATCCGACCTGCATAAGTTTCTCCAGAATCGGGAACAACATCCCAGAGCACACACTTCCGGTTCCTTAATTTACCAAAATTTAATCAAGTAAATAAATTATGCAAAAAAAAAATAAAAAAACCGAAAATGAACTGATTACAAATGATCGGTGAACCTCGAGGAACGAAGCAATATGGAGGGCGATATCTTCAGGAAGTGAGCTTTGAAAAATACATAGAAACTGCTTCATTTCCGCTCTTCCAGACATTTTTCTTTGAAGTTTTTCAGTTTTGCCGATTGCCTGGAATGAAATAATTTTATTGGAGTCCGTTCTATTACGTGGGATATGGATGATTCAGATGAAACGTAAAAGGTGAAACAAGTTCATGTGCTTTTTGTTATGATAAGCAACGGTTAAGAAGTTGGCAATTTTCTGACTTTCTGCGATTCTATGTTATGGATGGTTCTGATTTGCTTCAAATTTTCCAGGTGTTTCGTCAAATGTAATACTCGATCTTTCATTCTTAAACTCCACTTAAAGCATTTTCTATATATTAAAAAATTTAATAAAGCGGCTAATGCTACAATCAAAATTTACAATTATATAAATTAAACTTCAAATTTAATGTTAACATATTAATTTTTGTCTTTAAATTTTAAGCTTTTTAATGACAAGTTTAAATTATTGTGTCACGAGTTCTAATTATGTAATTTTTGAGAGAACCATTCTCTATTGTAGCCACATCTAATAATGAATCTGCTTGCTTTTATACATGAGTTAAGAGTGTCCTTTGATTTTTTGAAATGAATAAATATGAAAAAAATCAATTACATTTTTATATGATTTAAGCAATCCGAAATTGTGCTTCATTGCCTAATGTAAGACAATATCATAATCTCTTACTTGCCAGACCTCCACTACGTCAATCTGAAGAGGAATTATGCGAGTTATCAGAATGCATCAGAAAACTGATTTCTGAATGTGAAGACAGTTTATTTCATATGATATGAAAGAATATATTATCTTCGTTTATGTAATTTTTTATTTTTGAATCACTATATGTATATATTAAAAGGAATTGACAACGTTAAATTTTCTGACTGACTAAAACCAGAAGCATCAAAGAATTATCTGCTGCTCAAATTCTAAGCTTACTAAAATGTCAACTTCTAGCTGAAGTGTTCCCTCTTGGTTCTTCAGGTCTCTTCTTCTCAACTCCTGAAAGCAAACCATCCCCACTGCGACCTGCAAATTTCTTAGTAGGTGCAGCAGAGCAGACGGGCACAACTGATCGGATATGAACTGCTGGTGCCATGAAATGCCTTTGAGGAATACCTCCCTGGTTTTTCATTCTTTCTAGCCAAGGTCTTGATGAACAACCAGAAGTTGTTAGCCCTGTCGGTGGTGGAGCATGGAGAGGATGGTTTGAACTTTGAGGTCCGAGGCTACCAGTGAATGCACCGGTAGATGCTCTGATTGTCACAGGAGCTCCAAATGAAGACGATAGAAAAACTCTGCCTGAACCTGAAGAACTGACTGTAGGAGGGTTTCGGGGCCTAATGTTAGACTGCAAGTAGTCTAAGTGATCTTGATTTTGCAACCTCAATTTGGTCCTGTCTGTATGTATAGTTGCCCTGGGTCTATATCTGGTATCTATGAACCCAGGGGGAATCCAATCATATGGTTCAATTTGGTTGCACTGCAACTGAATAGAATTTCCAGTGTTGGGCACAGAGCTTCTGCTCTTCTCTTTATCCTCCTCTTGAAGCCTCTCCTGCATTCTGTGTTCAGAATGACTGTTGAGGGAAAGCCTGGGTACATTTGAAGGGCAATTGTTTTTCAAGCAATCAAGATCTCCATAACCCTTAAACCACTCCTCTTCCATTCGTGGGTTTTCTTCTATCTCTTGTATGGTGACTTGGGAAACACTTCTCACAGGAAAAGGCATCACATGGTTTGAGAAGTAAATAAATGTGTCAATTTCAGGAATGAGGGCAACGGGTTCTTGACTGTATGCTAGGAAATAATGTCCACGATCTGGCTTGAACATGGACCAAATAAATGCAAAAAAAATGAGGTCTAGGGGGAGTTGAAGGTAAAGATGAAAGGGCCAACAGGTTGTCCTGCAGCTGGGATACTCTCTCTTGGGGAATAGTTTGGTACAGAGATAATTCTGGGTAAATCTGAGAGAACAGCCAATTTTGGTGATGTAAAGAGTAGAACGATTTTGCATTGCCATATGGGATGACATCCCTCCGCATGGGAGCAGAATTCCTGACAGTTTGCATTTCTCTTTGTTGTGAATTGTTCATTTCTGGTGGTTTTAGTGTAGCAAGATAACGAGCTATAATTACTTGTTCTTGCTGATCATTTGCTCCAGACTCGGATAAAGAAGAAGAAAAGGAGGAGGATGAAGAAGTTGACTTTGCCTCTGCACCAGTACCACAAGATATAAAAGACTGGACAGAGAAGATATAAATAACACAACTATTTTCATACAGAATAAAAAGAATAAGCAAATAAATATGCCGCTAAACTGGACTGCTATATGTGACAGTTTCAAGTTTACAGTTCTTCTCTCCTCTTTTCATTTTAATAAATGTCCTTGTTCCACTGAGGTTACCAAAAGGAAAAAAATAAGTGTTGCACATTTTGAGGACTTAGATCAAGTCAAGTGAAACTTAACATTTAGCCACTTGATTTTTCCCGTCCACTTCTTCTTCTCTCTCTCTCTCTCTTTTTCTAGAGCAATCTATCACAATACGAGAGAAACTGTTCCCTTCTACTTGGTGATGACAAAGCCAAAACATTCTGTACCCAATAAGAGAGAGAGAAGAAACATACGTTTTCCCAATGCTGACCAAGCAGTTAATGCTGCATTTTTCTGTGTTTGCTTCTTCGTTGTAGCTGGCTCTCCTGTAAAGCTCATTCCAGCAAGTTCCACTGTACAAGAGAAAACAGGAACATGGCCTGGACCATATCGAACAGTGGTGTAAACTGGCAATTTCAACCCATGAGCTGTCTCTTGAAGCAGATTCTTGTACACTCCAGTCTCATCCTGTATTGTAGAAATTGTCAAAATATGCTTAGATTAGCCTTGCAACAATGCTTAACAGGAAAACTAAGGCAGGGGTTACACTCTCGGTTGGGTAAAGAATATTGATTAGGAGGACATGGGCAGCTAGTTCAGAGCAGAACATAAAACTAAGTAGAAAGCAAAATGAGCCAACTGAAATAACTTTACTATGATTTCAGTTGATTACTGTTTCTGATGTGAGAAAAAAGTTTTAGCTATAATTACAAAACCTGAACTTTCTAACACAAGGAGAAAACCCTTTTTTCATGCAGGACCAAAGATCTAGAAAATGAGAGGAAGTCTTTTCCCTTCCCATAATTCAACCTTTCCCCAGTTAGCAGGATTCATCCTCAGTTACTTCTGTGGCGAAGGGTGAAATTGTCATGTTAGTTGACACCCACCAGATACTATATTAACCCCATCGCCAATTTCTTGTTGTTTATATTATGTCATCAACTGAAAATCATACTGGAATATTCAAAGTTAATGCATTAAACAACTGTAGTTTGAACAATACAGGAAGGCATGGCATTAACATCTTTAAGAGGAAAAGCCAGAGTATTGGCCACGTAATAAATGCATAACATATATAAGAGTACAACGTAAGTTCTAAGTTTATGACTTAAAATACAGATCTTGTCCATAAAATAATTCCATGAGCATTCAAGTTCATAAACTTTTCTAATATAATGTAGCGCACAAATATTTGAAAGCATAATGAGATGAAAAACATTTAAATATCTAAATATAAGTAGATAAGAAACTAAATGAAACACGGCAAAATGTGAGTCAAAATTTATACCAATACTCTGGCCACCAGTGCTTTAGAGGGGCCCTTCTCTGAGAGAACGTCCAGTGCAACCTCGGCAGCGGCATGTTCTGCTTGTCTGAGAGTACTGCAGAAGGTTAGGCTTTCAAATATTTCACCATTGAAGTTAACTGTAACTTTGAATCGAGGGGCATAGTCTGGTCTTTCTCGGATACAGGAATAAGATGGCAAGTGAAAGCAGCTTCTCTGAGTTAATTCTTGTAACCAGTTCTTATAGATCCCATGAATTGAGACAAACCCTAGGGAATCTAAGAAAAAAATTTTGAAAAGTTCAGTTACGTTGAAAGAGCAGTGTGATCTTCATCTTTTGGAGAACAATCAGTGAAATTATCCATACGGGACCTCGAACAATGAAAGCATAGAGCCAGGGAGACAGAAAAAAATTACAGAGATCCATAGAGGAAAGGTAGCAACTCAAAAGATTACAGTTCCATCAAAAATTTAAGCACTTTGCCAACGCAACCAGAAACCAAACAGTGGGAGCAGTCCCACTAAAGCAATTAGCTCAGCCTAAAATTCTTGTAATTGTCTAAAGAGGAGATGATGTTTTGTCTGAGTCATGAATTATTATGAAAGCACTATATTAAATACCTGAGTTAGAACTTTGAAAACAGAATGAGAGGCACTCCTTTTGTCGACTGTCCATAGTATTAGTTCTTTGAGCAAACCAAACAATCAAACAGCCAAAGAAAAAAGAACTGGAAAAATAAATAAATGAAGATGTGAAACATATTACAATCTCTAAATCAGTCCATTTTATCAAGTTCCGGATGCATTTAAGCAACTGCACCCAAATGCATTGAACCGCACAGTATTTACTACTTGTATCGAATTCAAGCTATTAAAGGTTATTCAAAGAAACTCATTTTAGATTCCAATATTCAGAAACCACCCTCGATCAGATCGCCGACAGCAACAATTACCAACCAATACACATGCATGTTCAAGAAACCCCAAAAGGGTCTCAAAATTTCAAAGCGCATACAAAAACGCCATTCTACATATCTCCATAACAAATACCCAGAAACGGAAACGACATAAAACTGATGCTCAATTAACCCAAATCCAATCTTGGACTGTTTATAACCCATGCAGGAGAAGAAAAAAAGAATTTTACCTTAAAAGGATCCCAAGCTTTGAATTTTCTGGCCCACGTGAAGGGTGGATCGCTGGAAAGAAACATCATAATCAGCGGAAGATCTAAACGGCAAACTTTATGGAGTTCTTGTTGCTGTTGTTTTCGTCTACTGCGTATTTTATGTTTCAACTTTCTACTGATAACTTGCTAAGCTATTACTGCACTGCTGTTATAAGCAATGTTTCAGTTTCACACAATTTGCTGAAGTCCCTTTGTTTACTGATAGAACTCCCAATTAAAAAAGGACGAAATGAGAGTTGTGGTGCTGCTGCTTTTAACATCGCCATTAATGTTACATTAAGTATTGGTGGTTTTGCTAATTTCCATCAGCCGCCCTAAATAATTTGAGGGCTCTTGATGCCCAAATTTTTCGACTGGCACAAAATTTAACACATCTCACAGATTTATTGTTATAATTATTGTAGAAGCTTCTCGAGGATTAGCTCAAATCACAAAAAAAATGAGCTAAAAGTGATGCTGGCTTGTCAGCAAATAAACTCCGATGCTCAAATCAGTAAAATGGTATAGAGTCAAATAAAAAGAGAGGGATTACGAGTATTTAAGAGTTTTATCGACCCGAATAGCTGAGATCGAAAAAAGTTCGAGAGTAAAATATGTACCCTCTAACTGTTCATATAAAGTTCTCTCTAAAAGTTCCTAAATTAGGAGAAGATTAATAACTGTTCGAAAGAGAGGACTTCGAATCCCGCTACATGTATAACC
>JAWDEX010000010.1:4148626-4160506 GCA_035221805.1 Trichilia hirta | reverse complement strand
GTCAGGGTCCACCAATTATCAGTATATTTTTTTTTTAAAATATTTTTTTAAAATTAAAATTTTACAATTAAAAAAAATACCCAAAGTCGAATTAAAAAGTGTCGAAAAAATTGGGATAAAAATAAAAAATAAAAACATTTGGGAGGTGTACTTAACACGCTGTGTAGGGGTACTCAACAAATAACCATTGCTCGCACCTTGTATGCGCATTGCATGCTTTTTGTGTAGGCCCCCTACGGTCTACTATAAGCACACTACAGGCTCGCTGCATGCTGCCATGCACCCTGTACTACATGCAGCGTGCATGCCACAAGTGCGCTCGAATAGGCATGACGCACTTGTTCGCTAACACCCCTTTGACCACACGTGTATTACACTCACTCAATGCACACCGCAAAGTGTGATCACATGCATATCATAAAAGACAGCGAAAGCAGCAAATTTTATTATAGGGTATGTATATTTTTTTTCAAATTAAACAAATTTAATTTATCATCACTAATCTTTAGTGATTTATTGAAGAAGTGCAGTATTAATAATGTAATGCCTCTGAGAAATCAAATACCTTTGATTTATTGCTGATTGGCCACTCTGAGAGAGAAAACGGAGAGAAAATATACAGAAGAGGAAAATGGAGCAAAATGGGCAAGAAGGAAGCATAAAACGTTCTATTTCCTTTATAATTTTGTGGCAAATATAATTGAAGCCCACTAATTATAAAATATTATTCAAGTCCTTACCTAAAAAATATCATTCAGAGCCTAACTATAAAACATCATTTAGGCTCTTCAATTTTTAAAAGTTATAAATTGACCTTAAATTCTTTTTAAATATTTATATATTTATGAAACACTGTGATTTACTTTAAATCATAATAAGATCAATTTTTAAGTTCTCTTTTCATTAAACAATTTAACGCGTAAACTATTTATGATTTTTGGCCATATAATATCTCTGCAAGTGTTAACTCTCTTGCGAATATTATTTACTCTTTTTTATAGCAAGGATAATCTCATATTTATGTTGTGACCTCTCAGATTCACTATTATATTAGTTGTGAAATAAAATCAATCTTATTAATTTTATTTCAAACCATTTGAATGCTCAATGATTATAGTTGACATTTAGCAATGTTCTATAGCCCCTAACTCATAATAAAGAAAATTTTCATCAAACTTTTATTCTCAATTATAAGTTTTGTGTAAATTATCTCTTTTCGTTCATCTAATTCCAACCAAAATAGGGCTCACAAATGTCAAAATTCTTAATTTAATTTTGTTTGCATAATTAGATAGTACGAATAGAACTTGTCACTACAAACTCTTTATATGATATTTATGCTTTAATCAAGGACTTTTATTTCAGTCATTTATTAATATCTGACTAAAACTCAAATTTGGATTCTTTTTGATAATCATTTGCTTCTCGATATACACAATACATGAACAAACTGGCTTCTGTGTATAAGCCATAATTAGTCTCATATTTATATACCATACGAACTATGTGCATCTATAGTAATTTACAACCATGATGTCCAAGGTCTGAGGAGTAGTTAACACACCCTTATAATTTAATGATGAATTAATGATATCATACATTCGTGTGATTCATCGTACTTTAATCACATTCAAATAATAGTTCTTTAATTATTATTCTACATTAATATCCTAATGATATAACATCATATCACTCACATTAATATTATCTCATGATATTCACCGAAAACATTCAATGTGTCTACTATACAATATCAATGCCTAGTTAATATTATATCTATAAAAAATAATTTTGATAATCCAATTATCTTGAACGATTCACATGTATATTCTATCACTACTATGATTGGATAAAAGAAGCAGCATATACAACTAAATTAAAATACCTCTTTTATTAATAAATATGTATAATACATATTCTACAGTAATCCAATACAGTGTGCCCAAAATCGACAACATGAATAATTTTAGGGCATATATCATTAACAACAAACACACAGTACTTAATTAGTATAGCCATGGCATAAGCTTAATATTTTTTTGAGGTTGAAAAACTATTTTAACATCGAGTTTACTAATTATTCTAAAAGGTTCAGACGCGACATTTGCCTTTATGACCCTAAGACCCTACTTACCAATGCGAAACCACACCCCAAATGCTCCTAATTACTTTATAAGAAATAAAAACCCCTGGCACATTTTTTTATCACGAGCGAAGGTGCACGTTGCACAATAATAACGATAAAACATATAAGAGGTGTGAAGGAGGAAATCCATATCAGATAACAGACATGGGCGCGAGAATAGATAAAATAGAGTGTTGCTAAAAATGAAAAAAGAGGGAAATGGTTAACTCAAGAAAAATAATCTACTATAGAGAAGAAAAGTTACAAGTAAGAGGTATTATAGCAAGCCCAAAGACAATAGGACAGCATGGTAAATCCCAATAATCACCAGTTAGAGGGCCAAGATCCTGCCACGTTAGTAGGTAATGGTGAGATACCCTAAAATAACGCACAAACATAAGTATGACTATCCCTTAGAGTTACGCGTGGTAGCATTGTAAAGCACGAAAAGATGCTAGCCTACCATTACGTCTTTTCAGAAGTATTGGGTTGGAGAATGGAACATTTGTAATAAATGTGTTAGTTGATAGTTTACAATTTACGATGATATTTAAGAATCTAAGTTAAATGCTTTAACTTGCATTAGAAAATTGAAGTAACTTGAATATTTTGCTCTCACTTTATGATAGTAAAAATTTAGGGGGCTTATATTAGGGAATTTTTTCCTAAATCCATCCTTTCATCCCTTAAGACTTGAGCATTTAGGTGACTTAGAGTTATCGACTCGACCTCATACTTAGTGCTCTAGAATTCTGAGGCGACTCTAACTTTATCTAACAAAAATAAAAGACCCAGACGGGTAATTAGAGTGCATTTTTCAAGGTCTGATGATACGTTTCATCGTATTTAAGATTGAGAACACCGTGCCTTACAAGTTAATTACCCTATTCTAGTATAAAGCAATTATGAAATAACCTATCGACTGCCCAACTCAGTCGCATACAATTCAATCAAAATTTTGTTCTCTAATGCTCACACGTGCTAGAACCACTATGAGTACCAATTTTGCTGTGCCTAAGAGGATTCCCTATTTTTTTTTTTTGGATTTTACTTTATTTTTTGGTCTTTTTAACAAATGAGTGCATAAAAAGAGTGAGAGAAACCTTGACCTACCACCCTTAATAAATTATCGAGCCGACAATCCGAGTTAGTAAACATCCTAAACTTTATTTTTTGTTCTTCAACTCATTCTTTTTTTTTTTGGCCAGTCACCGACTTAAATGTCAGAGTTTATAGGCCAGGGAGCTGACATTACTCTTAGCTTTCATATTTTCAGGCACACTCTATAAGACCCCGATTCAAAACAAGCCAGTACTTTCTTCGACCATCTATTCGGTAAAAACGATAAAATCTGTGTGATGTATTGAATTTTTTATCTTAGAAGAATTTGGACATCAATAATTGGCACCATCTGTGAAAATTTATAATAGACCTAGAGACAACAAAATGACGCGGTGAATTCCAAAAATTGCTAATTAGAGGGCTAAGATCCTGTCACATCAGTAAGTAATGATGGGATGCTCTAAAATAGTGCACAAGTATAAGTATGACCATCCCCCAGAGTTACACATGGCAGTATTGTGAAGCACAAAGGGATGCCAGCCTACCATTACCATTTTTTAGAAGCATTGAGTCGGGGAACGGTACATTAATAATATATATGTTAGTTGATAGTTTGCAATTTATGATGACATTTAAGAACCCAAGTTAAACGCCTCAACCCACATTAAAAAATTAAAGTAACTTGAACTTTTTGCTCTCACTTCATGATAGCAAAAATTTGAGGGACTTATGTTGGAAGATTTTTTTTTTGAATTCATCCTTTCACCCTTTAAGACTTGTGCATATGGGCAACTCAAAGTTATCAACCCGACCTCGTGCTTAGTGGTCTAGAATTTCAAGGTGACTCTAACTTCATCTAGCAAAAATAAGAGACCCAGACAAATAATTAGAGTGCATTTTTCAAGATTTGATGGGATGTCCCATTGCATTTAAGTTCGGGGGTGCTATGCCCTATAAATCATAGGCATTTAATGCGCCACCTTATCCCAATAAAAAGTAATTGTGAAATGACTTATTGACTGCCCAACTCAGCCATATACAGTTCAATTGGGCTCCTATTCTCCGATACTCACATGTGCTGAAATCACTATAAGTACCAATTTTATTGCGTCTAAGAGGATTCTTTTTTTTTTTTTCTTGTTTTGGGGATTCTACTCCATTTTTTAGTTTTCTGGCAAACGAGTGCATATAAAAGAGTGAGAGAGCCTTAACCCACCACCCTTAATAAATTATCGAGCTGACAGTCTGAGTCGATAAACGTCCTAAACTCTCTCTTTTATTCTCTAATGCATTTTTTTTTGGCCAGTCACTGACTTGAGCGTTGGAGTTTATATGCCGAAGAGCCATCGTTACTCTTACTTTTATATTTGGGTTTTAGGCACAATCCATGAGACCCCGATTCGAAGCGAGCCCATACTTTTTCTAACAATCTAGTCAGTGGCAATGATAAAATTTGTATGATGTATTAAATTTTTTGCCCTGAAAAAATTTGAGCATTAACAGTTGGCGCTATCAGTTAGAATTTATATCAGGCTCAGAGACAATAGGACGATGTGACGAATCCCGAAAATTGCCAGTTAGAGGGCTAAGATCCTACCATATCAGTAAGTAATGATGGGAGGGCTTAAAATAATGCGTAAAAATAAGTATGACCATTCTCTAGAGTTATACATGATAGCATTACGAAGTACGAAGGGACGCTAACCTACTGTTATGTCTTTTTAGAAGCATCGATTTAGGGAACGATGCGTTCATAATAAATGCGTTAGTTGATAGTTTGCAATTTACAATGACTTAAGAACCCAATTTAATCGCCCCAGCCCATATCAGAAAATTAAAGTAACTCGACCTTTCTGCTCTCACTTCATGATAACAAAAATTTAGAGGGCTTATGTTAAGATGATTTTTCTTAAACCCATCCTTTCATCCTTTGAGACTTACGCATATGGGCGACTCAGAGTTATCGACATCACCCCATGCTTAGTGTTTTAGAATTTTGAGGTGGCCTTAACTTCATTTGATAAAAATAGGAGACCCAAAGGAGTAATCGAAGTGTATTTTTCAAGGCTTAATAAGACATCTCATTGCATTTAGGTCCAGAGGCACCGCACCCTTTAAGTCACAGGCATTTAATGCGCCACTCTATTTTGACAAAAAGTGATTGTAAAATGACCTGTCGGCTGTCCAACTCAATCACATACAGTTCAATCGGACTCCTATTCTTCGATACTCATATGTACTGAAATCACTATAAGTATCAGTTTCGCTGTGTCTAAGAGGATTCCTTCTTTTTTTTTTGGGATTCTATTCCATTCTTTGGTCTCTCTAGCAAATGAGTGCATATAAAAAAGTGAGAGAAGCCTTGACCCTCCACTCTTAATAAATTACCAAACTGGCAGTCCGAGTTAGTAAATGTCTTAAACTCTCTCTTCCGTTCTCTAATGCATTCTTTTTTTTTTTTTTTGGCTAGTGACTAATTTAAGTGTTAGAGTTTATACGCTGAGGAGCCGATGTTACTCTTAACTTTCATATTTAGGTTTCAGGCACAATTCATGGGACCCTGATCCAAGGCGAACCCACACTTCCTCTGATTATCTAATTGATGACAATAATAAAATTTGTGTGACACATTGAATTTTTCGCCTTAAAAAAATTTGGACATCAACAATATTTTTAACAAGTGTGGTTTGTGTCGTTGGAGTTTAAATACTCCCTAAATTAATATGCAGCAGAAAAATGGAAAGCATCATTTGTGTACACAACACATGATATACAAAGACTCAAAACTATAGATCATACCAGATGATGTCATTCTAGCTAATGTGACCTTTATAACTAAATTTGGGCTTGACTAAATTTGATTGCTGCAAAATCAATTACAATGAGAGAAAGAGAGAGTCGGGAGACAAGAGAGAAATCAAATCGAGAGGAAATTTGTCCTCTCCCCTATTTTCAGTAGTATAGTGTTTTATGGGCCAACCCCCTATTTAGAGAGAATAAGAGTAGGATCAAAAATTTCATCTCATTATGAATCAAAGATAAATACATCAAGATTATATTTGTCCAAAAAATCATACTACGATAGTAAGTGTAACAAAATTAATTCCATTACATCGCAAATAAGAAAAAGTATACTCCAATATACTTGACATGAGTTACTATTAATCTGATTTAATTATAAAAATACATAAATAATTATATTAGTCCGCTAAAAATGAGAAATAAATCTAATGATCTCCACTTGAACAATATAAATCATTCTAATATTAATTTTATAAGTAAAGTTATCAAATTAACTTATACAATAAAGTTAAATGTGAGCAAACATCCCAAAAAAATAAATCAAGTTTGTGACGTATCTATAATATCAAGCCATATACAGTCATTGATAGAATACTCAACGTACAACAAGATACCATAAACACTTGACAAGGTAACGGAATATAAATATGATATAAAAATATAAAAAAAGGCAATAAAAGTACTCATTTTTATAATGTCTATGCATTTAACACAATGAGATTAAACAAAATATCTCTAAGATGCATTGTTTCCTTCCAACCAAGTGAGACAAACTCAAAATGTTTCCATTGTGATACGGTGTATTTTTTAAAAATTGTTTGATTTGAGGATACTGCTACTTTGAATAAAAAATTAAAGAACGAATTCAAAATCTGATTTCCAAGAAATAGTGGGAATTTTGTATAAATTCGAAAACCGTAGGGACGAAACTTAAAACTATCTATATTTGAAAAAAAAAAAAAAAAAAAAATGGGTATAAAATTATTTCAAATTATCTTTTATATATTTACTTTAAACAATCAACGACCGCGAAAGCCGCAAGCTCCCAATACACCGGCCTCACATTTCATTTCATTGTCTTCCCTCTTCTCTTTAGCAAATTTCAGTCGCACCCACAATCCAAAGTTTCAATTTTTCAATCTCTTCCTCTAGCAAATTTCATTGAATTACAACAGCAGCGATGTCACTGCGTTTCTCCTCCAATGTGTTCACACTCCAGTCACCAAAGAGTCAAATCTTCGCTCGTTCATCTTCTCAGTTCATTAATCAAGTTCACGTAAACTCTGCACCTCATACTTTAGCAGATTATCATATAAATTTATCACCACGCTTTAAGTTTAGCAGCAAAAGATCCAACCCCATTACAGCCATAGCTGCAGCAACAGTTCTAGAAGCTACACCGACTTTATTTAGAAAAAAGAATCCTAAAGATATTGACATCTTGGTAGTGGGTTCAACTGGGTATATCGGAAAATTTGTGGTTAAGGAATTGACCAATATGGGGCTTTAATGTTATAGCAATTGCCAGAGAAAGAAATGGAATTAGAGGTAGAAATGATAAATAAGTGACCTTGAATCAGTTGCAGGGAGCTAATGTGTGCTTTTCAGACGTCACCAATTTAGAAACTTCAGAAAAATCGTTGGAAAATTTAGGAGTTTCAATAGATGTTGTCGTGTCTTGCCTTGCTAGTTGCTCTGGTGGGGTGAAAGATTCATGAAAAATTGATAATGAGGCAACAAGAAATAGTCTTATTGCTGGAAAGAATCGCGGGGCTGCACATTTTGTATTGCTTTCTGCAATATGTGTGCAAAAGCCCCTCCTCGAATTTCAGCGAGCAAAGCTGAAATTTGAGGCTGAATTGATAAAAGAAGCTGATCAAAATAGGGGGTTCACGTATAGTATAGAGCGGCCAACTGCATTCTTTAAAAGCTTGGGGGGTCGGGTTGAGTTGGTGAAAGAAGGGAAGCCTTATGTGATTGTTTGGAGATGGCAAGTTTTGTGCTTGTAAGCCAATTAGCGAGCAGGATTTGGCTTCATTTATTGCAGATGGTGTGTTGAGTGAATATAAGATTAACCAAACGCTGCCTATTGGTGTTCCAGGAAAGTCATTGACACCATTGGAACAGGGGTAGATACTGTTTAAACTTCTGGGGAAGGAACCGAAGTTCTCGAAAGTGCCAATTGGGATCATGGATTTTGCCATTGGGGTTCTTGATTTCCTTGTCAATATCTTTCCTGCTATGGAAGATGTGGCTGAGTTTGGAAAAATTGGCAGCTATTATGCTGCTGAGAGTACATTGGTTTTGTATCTTGAGACTGGTGAATATAGTGCTGAAAGGACACGAAGTATGGCAAAGACACACTTGAAGAATTCCTTGAAAGAGTGCTTAGAGAAGGGATGTCTGGTCAGGAATTAGGGGAACAAACAATTTTCTAGACGTTCTTGTCTGGTAAAAGATGTAAATTTAGTGCTTCATTGAGATTACCAGTTTTGTAACTCAGATTGGTTAAAGGTATGAGATTTTCTACTAATGAAACTTCTCTAGCTGATGCATGGATTATAAGTGAAATGCTGTTGTAAAGATTTTCACTAATTAAATTTGGAAAATGATAATCCGTAAGTATCATAATCTTCATTTTTCAACGAGAAGTTTATATATGATTGCCTCTTGTTGGGAAACCATACAGTCGATCGCAGAATACTCCTATAATTATAAATCCATTCGATAAATTTGTGGTCTGTTCTATGACATAGTTATAGTCTCATAGAATGATTCATTAATCATGCTAAGCCTCCAACCTTAATGCTTCAACTATAGCTCAGTAGCTTACCTGCTCAGTTTCTGTTTTGATTTGCATGTCTTCTTTAAAACAGATTGTCCATGTTCTCTGTTTTCCAGATAGAGTATCCTGCATCATCAGTGAGATTATAGTTGTATTGGTGGGAAGTTATCTGCACTCGCTTTCGAGATGAATGGCTAAAGAAAAATCGTTGTCCACCAAGTTTTTAAAGAATTGACTTTGTTCTTATTTTGATTTAGTTCTCGGCTTGATGATGTGAATATTATAGTTTACACACAACTATATCTTAATTAGGTGCCAATTACTCGTATATTGGTATTAATTACTCGTATATCATCTGAAATCACCTTTGCATTAAAATGCTATACTCATGCTTATTAGTAAATACAACGAAAATTTTTGCACTGGAAACTACATATGTAGACAACATTCAAATACTTGACGCTCACAAATTCCGACATGAAATATAATTACTGATACGGGGTGGCTGGAATTCGAATGTATGGTATGATCTCTAATAACTGATCCGCTTGTAAAGGGATTCGGTGGACAAAATGGGCGGCAAAACAAGAACACTCGTGCCGCACTCATTGAGACTGAGATGGCAGTTGCTGAGCTTGTCATAACTGTCTGATTGCCTCTCAAACCATTAGAACTTGTCATAACCGGAGGTTATCTTGTTCAATCCGACTTGACGACTGCCTTTCAAACCCATTTATGTAACCGCTTGCTGCAGCTCCACCCCAGCATTAACTTGCATAGTAGGCATTAGGCAAAATAAGAATACGTGTTGATATTGTTTCAGATAAAATTAACAACAAAAAACAGAGCCTACCACAATTTAAACACATGATAGCACTGAGACAGGAGCTTGTGTTTTGCAATGATTTGAAGGTCTTAGATCTTACAGCATTGCAAAATGCATACACGAGCAAGAATTTGTTTGAAGAAGCTGTCTTGGAGCTGAAAGTGATTCTGATGAGATCAAACTAGTTGTTTTGTCACATAGAAATATTCATATTATATTCTCTGGGTAATGATATTGCTGGATCATCAAATAAAATAAATTATTGATGGGTAGATATTTTTTATTCTGATTTTGATTCTGAACGCGATTTTGTGACACTGTGTTATTAAATTTGAGTCAGTGGTTCATACATGCTACAGCTCAGCTGGCTCATGGAACCGCAAAATAGCTCGTCGAGTTCGGACCAACGATTTTTTTGAATAATTGGTTAAATTATCGGAAAATAAAATAAAATAAAATAAAATAAAATAATCATCATTGATATTTCAAAAAGGAAAATTATGAAAAAAATGGAGGGCTCAATCCAAGTCAACCTATTTATTGGCCAATCATCCTTCTTTTCTTTCCCGCTTTCTCGTGCTTCTGTTTTATTTATGAACAGCATTCAACTAATTTCCGAAAGGCGACTCCTTGTGTGCATCTTTCATATAAGTATTTTAAAATTTGTTCAATATTGCTGAGTTATATTCTTCATGAAGAAAAAATTAAATAAAACAGTCCTAATAAAATTATGCGATAAAAATATGCTACATATTTTTATTTTTATTAATCAATTTTAAAATAAATGTTTATATAATAAATAATTAATTGAACGAGTATCTATAAAAGTGATACATGATAACTCTATAATAGAAAATCTTCTTTCAATGATTGCGAAACTTACAACTAAGAACTTGGTTCCATTTAATCAATCAATTACCAAACGGATAAACGTACAGAATATTCCTCCCATAATAAAGTTTAATAACTAAAACCTTACAAATGAATTCAGTAAACTCCACAATACAATGGCAAGTAGACTCCCATTTACAAATAAAATACAGTAAATCGGCACACATTAAACACAAGTATCTATGGTACTAGGAGCTCTAACCCGGATCCCTTTGTAAAGGGAGTAATTGGAGAGCATGGATAACAAAATAAGAACCACCGCAGCAAACAATGAGACTATGGTGGCGCTTCCTACATGTCGACAGAAGTTATCATAAACGTTGCATATCTTCGTCCATCGTGTGTGATCGTTGCCTTTTAATCCGATGTATGCTACTGCAGCTGAAGCACCGGTTGCAGAAGCTACGATTCCCAGCATCACCTATATTAAGTTTATTAAATTTAATATATTTCTGTTAAGATTTACAAAAATAACACAAAACAATTTTGTATTGGTTGATTTAACTAGCTTACCGCATCCCCAAATGCAAACAGAAGCAAGAAGGTTTTCGAGCTACGTGGATTTGAGATGGCTGAGACTGATGAAAGGATTGTGATGATACTGTATAGACCAGCGACAGATAATCCTGCTACAAAATATCTGCACAAAAATAAGTATATTAATTAAGTTAGACTCTTACAATCTCAGTCATCAAAGAAATACATGTAATCTTTATTATTCACTTACATGAAGGCAGGAGAATGATTGAACTTGGCTGGAATTTTCACAGTGAAAGGCAATCCAGCGACTGCTACAAGTTCTGTTTGCTTTCCAGTAACCATGACAACAACCGAAACAACAGAAGCTGACAATAATAAGAACCTGAGGGCAACATCAATAGGAAAGTAGTTTACACGACTGGATGAAGCTTCATAGGGCGGCGTCGCTGTTGGCTTATCACTAGATGCCATTGCAAACTAAGTACTCAAAATTCTCTCGAATTCTGTGATCGTGGTGTGGAGGGAATGAGAACGATAAGAGAATATATATGCGTGATCTTGGCTGGATATTCCGGATTCAAGAGATGAAAAAACAATATTATTAGGGCTTTAGGAGTTTCCTGCACGTTAAGTGAAGGGAATTGAATAGAAGATACATTCTGATTGGACTTAACTGGTATGAGATTTCTTCTGAGTTGGGAGATATGATCAGTAGAATTTCAGGAATTTGTGATTATAAAATGAACTGTCGATGCTTCAAAATATTACGCTGGATAGGATTTTGATGGCTTTGCAAGATAATGAAAGGAAATGAGAACTTTGCTGATTGATTGTCAAATATATGTGAACATAGATAACAAATTAAATTGTACGATCAAACGCAAGTCTTCGAAGGTTGGTAATTATATA
>JAWDEX010000010.1:4132623-4148526 GCA_035221805.1 Trichilia hirta | reverse complement strand
AACATCTTAAATACTCTCTTAAAATAACCAGTCAGCCGTCTACGTGCACCATGTGGATCAACAGACCCGAGGATGGCGACTCCATTTTTAAATTTTTCTTTACGTCAAATTTTGGACGACGTCAACACACTACTGATTAGTATTTGATACTAATAGTTGGGTGAAAAGTCTCATGTCACAAGAGCATAAATATAGGTATTATATTTGTGAACGTATTACTGAATGTGACCAAATACGACAAATCACATGGGTGATTATCCACAGTTAATAATGTGTCACACAGTCGTACTAATGTACCACTAATCTTTTGACCTGAGATATCACAGTTGCTTTCTATAGTAAGACACACCGTTCACTTGTGTATATCGTATCGGACTAGCTATACCTGATAAAAGAAGCTTGATGATAATGTGTTCTTATTATATGAGGACAGGTGATGATTAAGATGGAATCTACTAGCTTAGATAATTGAGCTTGAGATCCTAGACAAGATTATCATACTGAGAATTAAATCTTTGGCCAAATTACACATATTCAAAAATAGATTTTTGAATAAGTAGATCCTATATATGATATGAGTTCTTGATCTTATGATTGAGTTAGAAGTTTGACAAGTCTATGATTCGCACTTAATCGGGAGTCAACAGCAGAGGGACTTTACTACATGGACATATGATTATATGAGTTCATATGAAATCATCATTCTTCATGTCTGGGTGTCATGACATCTTGCTATAGGTCACTCATGATCATTGAGAACTTTGGTTACAATGAGTTATATTAAAGTGATGTGAAATATTCGTATATACTCATGCCTAGCTCATAATGAATCCAAGGGGTCACACACAATAGCCAATTATTGTTGATTATAGTTATAACATTTTCGTAATGACGAAAATGAATATAATTTGATATTGATCGAATAGTATTTTAATTCTTTAATCTAAAAAATAAATTTCTTTACAATTACATGCTAGTACTCGTATGCTCAAAAAATATTTTAATTAATTACAATATCATAAATATAATTTATTGATATTTAGAGACTTAAAAAATATATATTAAGATATAATGGGATTGATAAATAAAGTTATTTATTTATTAGTAATTAAATAAATATTATTTAAATACATTAAATCTTAACATGACAAGTGGCATAATTTGATTTTGCCATGTGTCATATTTTTCTTTAATTTTGTCCATTCAATTTTGATTGAATCAATGGCTATGATTAATTATTTAACTTGATTAAATAATTAAAGTGGAAAATAAATATCTAATATATATTATATTTAATTAAGCTTGAAAAGTCAAACTTTATAATTATATTATATATATATTTAATGTTATAAATGTTATAATGTTAATATATGTATAATATTATTTCTCTCTTTATTTAATAATATATAAATATATTTATATATTAATTTGATTAATATATAATATATTATATATTATCCATTAATATAATTTAATGAATATTAAATGCATTTTAAAATGTATGGCTATATGTATAAAATGTGGCATGATTAATTTCATTTATTTTTCTTTTATTAAAGTAATATTTGACAAATCATATAGCTTGAATGTAGAGTACACGTGGGAGCAATTGAATTGGTTGGAAATGAATTGAAAATGTTCCAATTCATTTTTTCTCTAAGTGTCACATGGGAGGAAAGAAAGGTAGCCATAAAAAATAATTTTTTAAGCTTTTCAAAGAGAAATAAAGAAAAATAAAGAGAGAAAAATGGAAGACAAGAAATAAAAATTATTTTCATGATCTTCAAGCTTTTCATGATGTGTATTATATATTTTCTAAGTACAAAAAACAATAGAAATGGCTTTAGAAGTTATATATGTTCCAAGTCTCCAAAAATATGCAAATAGAACCATAATCAATAAGTTGGTGTGTGGATACCTTTAGAGGTCAAAGGAAAACTTCTTGTTAGATTTCATACAAAGAAAATAAGGTATATTATATATTTATATTGATAAATTTACATTATACTTATATTTGATTAGATAAAAAATTAAAAAAAAATTACAAATGCTAGCCTTTAAGTGATCCTTGTATAAATGTCATGTTAAATCTATTTTTTAGTTTCTAAGTTGTGGAATATTTTCTTGTACTTTTATGATGTTTAAAAAAATATTAATTTGGGATAATCTTTGTAAAAGAGTTTAAAATCCTTTTATAAACCTCCATGGACTAAAACAATTACTTAAATATTCTTTTAGTTAAATCAATAATCATAATAATAAGATTAAAAAAAATTTCTTAGACGGACTAATTTTTAATGAAAATATAATTTAGGATTTTTTTTGTATCTATATAATATAAGAATAAAATAAAATCACTGCTAAAAAAAGATATGTAAGACATACTAATTAAAAAGTATATTCTGAAAAATATTAAAATAAAAAATAATTATAAAATTGATAAATTAGTGTTCAAATAATGTATTCAAATTTTATTATTCAAAAAATTTAAAGAAATAAAGTGGAAAATGATAATATGTACTTTGTTAAAAGATTTATTAATGAAAACATAAAGCGAAAGTGCATTTGAAAAACTCTTAAGAAAATAAAAATAATAAAATTCAAGTGATAAAAATAAAAATATAGATAAGTATATAGTCAACTGATTTTTTTATAAAATAATAAATTTAATATATTACCTGTTAAAATGTTATTATAATTCTAATACAATAATAGAGTTTGGGATAAAAAAAAAAATTGAGTTTAAAATAAAATAAATAAAAAATAGAAGAATAAAAATTAAAATATTAATAATTATATTAAAAAATAAGTATAGGGACTTATTTAAATCGACTAAAATTAGACTGGGTTTAAAATATATTAAAATAATATAAATAAATATAATTTTAAAGACTTAATTATAATTTAGTTTAAGTTTGTTTGTTTGTTTCAAGTTAAAATTTAAGGTATTTGCGATTTTCTAAAACTAGTGTTACTCAACAAACAGCTTAAAGGAGATTTCTCATTCTTTTCTCAAATTATCTTTTAAATTGATACATTCTCAAATTTCAGGAGAGGTTTCTGAAAATATTCCGAGCAAAAAAATAAAAGAACAAATTCAAAATCTGATTTCCAACAACCAGTGGGACTTTTACGTAAATTAGAAACCTGTGGAGACCAAATTGATAATTTCCTATTTTCTGACCAAAAGAAGATTATAATAAATATTAATCATTATCCACCCGTAGTTTAGATTCTCCCCTTTAGATATAGCAACAGCCAACAACCATGAAGGCCACAGGCTCCCAAAGCACCCGCCTTGCATTTCATTTCTCTTCTCTTCTCTTCTCTTTACCAAATTTCAGTCACACCCACAATCGAAAGTTTCAACCCTCTTTTCTGTAGCAAATTGCATTGAGCTACAACGGCAGCGATGTCACTGTGTTTCTCCACCAATGTGTTTACACTCCAGTCACCAAAATATCAAATCTTCGGCAGAACTTGTTTATCTTTTCACTTCGTTAGTCAAATTCAGGTAAAGTCTGTACCTTACACTTTAGCAGGCTATCATGTGAATTTATCACAACTCGTTAAATTTAACGGTAAAAGATTCAACCCCATTACTGCTTCAGCAGCAACAACAGCTCTTGAAGCTACCCGGTCTTCATTTAGAAACAAGAATCCCAAAGATATTAACATTTTGGTGGTGGGTTCAACTGGGTATATTGGAAAATTTGTTGTTAAGGAATTGGTCAATAGAGGCTTTAATGTCATAGCGGTAGCCAGAGAAAGAAGTGGAATTAGAGGTAGAAATGATAAAGAAGAGACCTTGAATCAGTTACAGGGAGCTAATGTATGCTTTTCAGATGTGACCAATTTAGAAACTTTAGATAAATCCTTGGATAATTTAGGATTTTCAATAGATGTTGTCGTGTCTTGCCTTGCTAGTCGCTCTGGTGGGGTGAAAGATTCATGGAAAATTGATTATGAGGCAACAAGGACTAGTCTTGTTGCTGGTAAGAATCGCGGGGCTACACATTTTGTATTACTTTCTGCAATATGTGTGCAAAAGCCCCTCCTCGAATTTCAGCGAGCAAAGCTGAAATTTGAGGATGAATTGATAAAAGAAGCTGATGAAAACAGTGGGTTCACCTATAGTATAGTGAGGCCAACTGCATTCTTTAAAAGCTTAGGGGGTCAGGTTGAGTTGGTGAAAGAAGGGAAGCCTTATGTAATGTTTGGAGATGGGATGTTGTCTGCTTGTAAGCCAATTAGTGAGCAGGATTTGGCTTCATTTATTGCAGATTGTGTGTTGAGCGAAGATAAGATTAACCAAACACTTCCAATTGGTGGTCCAGGAAAGGCATTGACACCATTGGAGCAAGGGGAGATGTTGTTTAAACTTTTGGGGAAGGAACCAAAGTTCTTGAAAGTGCCAATTGGGATCATGGAATTTGCAATTGGGGTTCTTGATTTCATTGTCAAGATCTTTCCTACTATGGAAGATGCAGCTGAGTATGGAAAAATTGGAAGATATTATGCAGTTGAGAGTATGTTGATTTTGGATCAGGAGACTGGTGAGTATAGTGCCGAAAAGACGCCAAGTTATGGCAAGGACACACTGGAAGAATTCTTTGAAAGGGTGCTTAGAGAAGGGATGTCAGGTCAGGAATTAGGGGAACAGACAATTTTCTAGACTTTCTTGTCTGGTAAAAGTTGTAAATTTAGTGCCCCATTGAGATCGTCAGTTTTGTAACTCGGATTGATTAAAGGGACGAGATTTTCTACTAATGAAACTCCTCTACTTGATGTATGGATTATCAGTGAAATGCTTTTGTAAAGATTTTTGCAAATCAAATTTGGAAAATCATGTTCTGGAAAAAGTATGATAACCTTCATTCTTCAATGACAAGTTTATATAGCGGACTGTAGACATAAATTCCATTCCATAAATTTGTGATCTGTTCTACGACATAGTTATATTCTCATAGAAGGATTCGCTAATCATGCTAAGTCTCCAAACTTAACTCATTGCATCAACTATAGTGTAAACCTGCTCTGCGTCTGTTTTGATTTACACGTCTTCTCTAAAATACATTGCCATTTTCTGTCTTTTCTGGATAAAAATCTTGCACTTTAGTAAAATGATTGCAGTTATACTGGTGTGAAGTTTAATATCTGCACTTGCTTTTAACATGAAAGGCTGAAGAATGACTGGCGTACGCCAAGTTTTCAAAGGATTGATTTTGTTGTTAAACTTACTTTGACTTAGTTCTCTGCTTGATGTGAATATCACAGATTGTTTCCTTCAATTATTATCTTAAATCACCTTTGTGTTAAAATGCTATACTCGTGCTTATAAAGCAGCATAAAAAGAATTTTCTTCTAGTCGTGTCCCTGTTAAATGCTTTATGGAGGCATATTAAATGCTAGTTATGTTGTTCTTTTGCCTATTCACAAATCTAGTTTGTTTCACCATCACATTTTTCATTGCCATTTGCCTGGTTCATCGAATTTATATCAGTTGTCCGTGATGGCCCAGTTAAGCTCTTTCCAATTAGTGGTTTAAGAAAATGATTAAAAAGCCGCTTTGAGATGATTGTAAGCTGTACCCGTTGAGCTTCTGAGATGATTGTAAGCTGGGAAAAGATAAAAATTTTTCAGCTGATTTCTTCCATATTTGGTTGAGTGATTTTATCCCTATGGTTATTGTCACGGGGCTTCTTTTTGCTCTAGTGGCGTCGCCGCGCGATGCATCGAATCCCCGACCCGGTTAGCAATTTACTCTTCCGCTATTACTCGCACAACCTATCAAATACTCAACTAACAAAACTTCAACACACCTTCTCACTCAATATTCGTTTTACAAAAATCTCTGCCTTCAACTCTTTTATCACTACATAAAAAGCAATATTAGCCAACCCCTCAATCGACTTCCTAGAGGTGCGAGAATCCCGATCCCTATGCTTTCATTGCATTCATAAACTGAATCACTTGCTCTCGATCTTCACTATCTCGGTCAACATGTCATAACGCCTCATCGCGCCGTGACATCATTCCGGGGCTTAAGTCATGCTCACTTGACATCTGCCCCACGGAGCTTTGCTTGCCCACCGTGCGTGCCGCTAGGCACTGTCCATCGTGCACCTTAATGTACGCTGTCTCGAGCACACATTATCTCACCGCTTGCACCGAGCATTGTTCCCGTACATTTTCTCAATGCATTGGCACTCTCCTGTGCCTTTGGCTTCTCGCTTGTCCACTCCTACGCACCCAAGTACCCTCGCTAGTATCGAGGCACTCCCCCATGCCTTTGGCTTCTCGCTTCAGCCTGTCCCGCTTGTAGCTTGGCACTCTCTCGTGCCGATGGCATTAGCCTGTGCACCCATGCACATATGAACATCCCGCTCGTAGCTTGGCACTCCCTCACGCCGTTGGCATAGCCTGTGCTTCCATATGCTCTTGAACATCCCGTTTAGACTTGGTGCTCTCCCGCGCCTACGGCCTTGTGCCATTGTGCCCACTTGCATAATTCACTCTGCTTGTCACTCAGCGCTCCCCAGTACCTAAGGCCTCATCCGGTGCACCCTTGCACACTTAGCATTGCTCGGCACTTCGCGCTCTCCTGCGCCGATGGCTTCATGCCGATGCTCCCTTGAGCATTTGAGCGTTCTGCTTATTACTCGGCGCTTGGTCGCGCCGAGGGCCTCAGTATGTGCTCCTTTGAGCACTGAGCGACTCGCTCTATACTTAGTGCTGTCTCGCGCCATTGGCCCCAATGCTTGTGTGCGCTCGTTGCCTCTTGCCTCCGCACATTTGAGCATCGGCTCCTGCATATTCGGACAACCTCTGTTAAGCCTTCATGTGCTCATTTTCCCTCACACGACTTTGCCTTGCGTTGTGCGCAACTCCCGCACTTGTGGTGTGCTATGCATGCTGCGCTCAATGCTCCACATTGCGGCACGCTGTGCTCCACACATGCCACGCCCCTCATTAACCCACAAGTATGATTCTTGGCCCACTCGAATACATTCTTGTCTGGCTCTCGCACCCCGAGCTACCCCACTCAAGGTGTATGTCTTCCACCTTGATATGCTTCGCTGGTTTTGCCCTGCCTTGAGCTCATCAGGAGAACAGCTCCAATTCCCAACCAGCTCGTGTGGAATAATAAGCCCTACTGCTTATTCACCTGCACGCCACCATTCTTAATCCTAGAGTCATCTACCTAAACTAATCTGCCCAGTTAACGTACCCATAATTTAGAGCTGCGATAGTTATCTTCTAAGTAGTTACTGTTTGTTGTTACCGCTCATATGTGAAGCTGTATTAGTTTTGTTCTTCTTCTATATGGTATTGTTGGACTTTTTATTACAGATAAAGACCTGCACAGAACTATATCAATGAGTAGTATTGACTTCCGTATCTTCAATACAGTGAGTTGTGCTTGATATTCAATGCGGTATTCGTGTTCTCAAAACTTTTGTGACTTACAAATAAGGACAGTGAAAATTTTAGGACTCCAAACCACACATGCAGACGTCATTCAAATTCTAGACACTAATAGTATATGGTACGATCTCTGATCAGTGATTCGCTTGTAAATGAATTCAGCGCACATAACGGGCAGCAAAATAAGAGCACTGGTACGGCAGGCATTGAGAATGAGATGGCAATTGCTCTGTGCCATTTGAACTTTTCATAACCGGAGGTTATCTTGTTCCATCTGAAATGACGATTGCCTTTCAATCCCGTGCATAACCGCTTGCTGAAGGTACACCCCGGCATAAACTTGCATCCTAGGCATTAGGCAAGATAAGAATATATATTGATATTGTTTCAGACAAAATTAACAACTATAAACAGAGCATAACACAATTTAAACATATGATAGCTACCGAGACAGCAATTTGTGTTTTGCAATGATTTGGACGTGTTACATATTGCAAAGTGCAAACAAGAGCAAGAATTTCTTTGAAGAAGCTGGCTTGGAGATTGCTGAAAGTGATTCGGATGAGATCAAACTAGATGATATTGTCGCATAAAAATGTTAGTATTATATTTGCCAGATAATGACATTGCTGGATTGTCATATGAAACAAATTATTGATGGCTGGATATTTTTTATTCTGATTCTGATTCTGAACCCGTTTTAACGATTTTGTGACGATTTATATTAAATCTGAGTCAACGGTTTCCCACAGCTGAACTCGGCTGGCTCATGGGTTCAAACGCGGGAAGCACGTCGAACTCGGACCGTCATTTTTTCCCCTTTTTAAGATTTTTTTTTAATTTATTTATAAAAAACACCCGACCAACTTTCCCAACGACGGCTCCTTGTCTCCATCTTTCAAGCAAAGCCATCTAATAAGTAATTTAAAATTCGTTCAATATTGCCGCGTTATATTCATCGTGAAAAATATAAATAAATAAAACAGTCCTAATAAAAATATATTATAAAAATATGTCCCATATTTTATTTTTTTTATTATTCAATTTTATAATAAACGTATATATAACAAAGAATTTTTATTGCGAAACTTAAAAGCCCAGTACAGGTTCATTTAATCAATAAATTAGCAAACGAACATTTACTTAGATCAACGCACAAGAATATTCAACCCATGATAACGTCTAATAGATAAAACCTTACAAATGAATTCAGTAGAGATACACAAATAATGGCGAGTAGACTACCATTTACAAATAAAATACAATGAATCTCTAGAGATACACAAAGGCGCACATAAAACACAATTAATTATGGATCCTATGGTAGCTGGAGCTCTAATCCCGGATCCGTTTGTAGAGGGAGTGATTGGAGAGCATGGACAGTAAAATAAGAACAACCGCAGCAAACAATGAGACTCCGATGGCGCTTCCTACATGTCGACAGAAGTTATCATATACGTTGCATATCTTCGTCCATCCTGTGTGATCGTTGCCTTTTAATCCGATGTATGCTACTGCAGCTGAAGCACCAGTTGCAGAAGCTACGATCCCCAGCATCACCTGCATAATAAAATTATAATATTACCGACAAAATTAACAATGAGAGCACAACACAAACACAAATCTTGTATTTGTTGATTTAAGTGGCTTACCGCATCCCCAAATGCAAACAGGAGCAAGGTGGTTTTGGAACTACGTAGATTTGAGATGGCTGAAAGTGATGCAAGGATTGTGATGATACTGTATAGTCCAGCAACAGATAGTCCTGCTACAAAATATCTGCCAAAAAAATTAGTATATTAAGTTAGATTCTTACAAGCTTAGTTAACGAAGAAATACATGTAATCTATGTTATTCACTTACATGAAGGCAGGAGAGTGATTGAATTTGGCTGGAATTTTCACAGCGATGGGCAATCCAAGGACTGGTGCAAGTTCTGTTTGCTTTCCTGTGACCATGACAACAACAGAAACAACAGAAGCTGACAATAATAAGAACCTAAGAGCAACATGAATAGGAAAATAGTTTACGCGACTGGGTGAAGGTTCATAGGGTGGTGTTACTGTTGGCTTATCGCTAGATGACATTGTAAACCAAGTACTCAAAACTCTCTCCAATTCTGTAATTAATTGTGTTGTGGGGGGAATGAGAAAGATAAGAAAATATATAGGTAAACTTAGTGGATATTCAAGATTGAAGAGAAGAAAAAACAATATACTATTGTTAGGGCTTTAGGTGTAAGCGAAGGGCATTGAATAGTAGATATGTTCTGATTGGAATTAGCTGGTATGAGATTTCTTCTGAGTTAGGAGATTTGATCAGTAGAATTTCAGGGATTTGTAATATATAAAATAAACTGGTGATACTTCAAAATAATGCGATGGATAGGATTAATGACATTGCACGATAACGTTAGGAAATTTGAACTTTGCTGCTTGATTGTCAAATATATGTGAACAAAGATAATGAATTGAATAATATATAATACAATAGAGTCAGCTGTTTCCCATTTACAGCTGGCTTT
Source organism: Trichilia hirta (assembly GCA_035221805.1). Taxonomy (NCBI): domain Eukaryota; kingdom Viridiplantae; phylum Streptophyta; class Magnoliopsida; order Sapindales; family Meliaceae; genus Trichilia; species Trichilia hirta. The sequence continues at coordinate 4,138,574 of JAWDEX010000010.1, read as the reverse complement.
AGCATTTGATTTGGTCAATGTTTTAATTGGATGAGAACGCCCTGGAATTTGGAATTTCCACGTAATCTATCTTCACCAGTCCCCTCTAATTTATTTTAGAAGAACGTAATATTTTATTGTATGAACACTAAAATCGTTTGATCTCTTGACGGTAACTTGCTGGCCTGGACTTATGATGTACTGTTAACCGGTGGTCCTTCGACCTACTGTGTGAACGCACCACTTTTTAGTGTAAACTGATAGAATATTAAAACGAGGATGACAATTCGAGTTGGGTGTGTTTATATAATGTTAAATACTACTACTACTAATAATAATAATGACTTGATTTATTTAATGATTATGTTAAAAATTAAAAGCACTAGTTTAAAATTTCACAATAAAAGTTAAGCTGTTTATAATCCTATCACTAGGGTAACTTATTTTAATATATTTTTTCAAATATTTATAATTCTATCTATTAGATAATGTTAATAAATTTATTTTAAGTAGACTTAAATATTTTTTTAATATGTAACAAGTATAATTAAATACTTTTAAAATATTAAAAATATAATAATAAAATTATAAATAAATTTACATCCATAATTATATGAATAATTAATTGATTTATATGTAACTCATTTGTTGAAATCGAGAGGTAATTCTAACACGGGCAAAACTACCATGCAGATCCTGCACGGTACATAAAATGACATGACGCTCCAACCAACCCTTAAAGATTTATTGAACGTCATCTTATCCGAAATAAACAGAAAATGTCAAAAGTCGAGTCCTTTCAATTTTGTGTTCATACAGTCAAGACCTTGATTGTCCAAGTTTCCCACAGCAAAGCACCGAAGCTTCGAACAAAAACATCAGTTGGTTCATTAAGAAAACTATTTTTATGGCTAGATGATTGATATTCATAATCTTCGAATTAAAAGTTGGCATTGTCCCAAATAAAAAAAATATACATATGGAGGATAAAAGGTAATTGAAAGAATGGTTCATTAATGGTTGCATTCTGTTCTAATTAATAAGTAATTATATGCTCACACAAATGGTACGAGTACTATCAACAACACCATTTTACTCTTTCTCTCATGACTTCAAACTTCAAAATAATACAATCCAGTCCATTAAACAAAGAGAAAAGATACTACACAAGTCAACAAACATTTACGTACAAATGAACTCAAAAAATTAATAATGCAAAACATGTACATAATATAACTAATTAATCAACACACAAAACACAGTTCTGACAATGACTTCGCTGGAATTCGGGATATCTTCCAGGGTTTCGACTTAATCGCGAATGCGCAAGTAAAGAGAGTAACTGGACAACATGGAGAGCAGAACAAGGAGAATGGACGCAAACAGTGAGATTGCTGTGGAGCTTCCGATATGTCGACAGAATTTGTCGTATGTGTTACACACCTTCACCCATCCCGTGTGTTTGTTGCCTTTTAATCCGACGTATGCAACGGCGCCAGTAGCCCCAGTTGCTGAAGCTACGATCCCCAATATCAACTGCATAGAATTAAGATCAATAATTATGTTATCGTTTGTATAGATAATTAAACAAATATTTCTTTTTGTATAATCGATGACTTACCACGTCCCAAAATGCGAAATGAAGAAGGAATTTCTTAGCGTAGTCCGGCTTCAAGACGACTGAAATTGATGCGAGTGTTGTAATGATACTGTATAGGCAAGCAACCGATAATGCAGCAACAAAATATCTGCAAAATTTATATTTTTAATATTAGTTAAACTCAGTGAATATTAATAATGAAATAGAAATTTTTAAAATGATAAATATCAAATAATAATATTATAATAAATAAATTTAATTCAAAATTTCTTCTTTCAACTTTAGATCTCAATTTAATGTTAATTAATGAAACCATTAAGGTAATGGCGTCCAACTTCCGTCACTTCACTAAATAATAAAAATGTCGCTTTCTTTACATATCTTCTTTTCATTGTTTGCGATTATAATTGAAAGAAAATTAATTAAATATTATTTTGATTATCTAAAGTTTGCAATCATTGTGGTAAGGAAGACTAGCAGCAGCTTTGGGGAGTTCTGTAGAACTCAATTATTATGATTTCTACATAAACACTTCATAACTAATAAAATTATACATGTTGTAATTGATTGTGATACAAATTACGAATATTATAATTATTGATTTATATTTTTAAAATTTGTATTTTAAGTATCGTATTATTGATATATATTAATTACTATTTTTACATAAATTAAAATTAATATATGATGTATAATAATGTGATATTGAAAAATTAATTTTTAAAAAATATAAAAATTGAATATTATTAAAAAAAATTATAAAACAAACAAGATTTTAATTTTTTTTCTTGAACCAAAACACTCTTTACAACTAATCAACACACTCGCATGATTTGTTTTTGAAAAAATCAGACTTCTAAGTATATACAATTAAAAAGAAAATAATATTATTTATCTTAATAATTATTTTTATATTTTTTAAATTAAATAATATGAAGTTTATTTATATTTTTATTCATTTTAATTTTTATATTATTTAAAACAATTTATTAAATTATTTTCTATTCAATTAATAAATGTTTATATAAATGTCACTATAATTCAATAATATTAGCTTGAGACTTACAGAAATCTCTATCTCCAAAATTTCAAGCTACATGTTAGGTAAAAAAGTGAGCCCACGAAACAATGAGACTACTTTTTCTTGAAAAAAAAATATATATATTATAAGTGGGTCTAATCTCAAAAGCATTTTTCCTTTAATTAAAGTAATTCTTTTGTAATGTTCAATCAACTTTTGAAAATGAACATGAATTTTATCAACCGAGACGCAAGGCAAGTGACTGATCCTGTCAAACTAGGATCGTGGGATTCAAAGAAACAATAACTAGAAAATGTTTATAATAGTATAACAATTAAATTAACTCAGAGAATTCTGTTTCCCTTTTAGAAAACAATTAAAGTATATAAATTCAACTGCAATTAGTTCATTCATATTATAATTCTGTAAACTTACATGAAGGCCGGCGAGTGATTAAACTTGGCCGGAACTTTCACTCTTAGAGGTGTTCCTGGAACGGGTAAAAGCTCCGATTGCTTGCTACTAACCATCACAACTAAAGAAACCAGCGTAGCTGAAAACAACAACACCCTGAGAGCAACATCCACTGCAAAGTAGTTTCCTCGGACAGGTGGTGGCGGCAGAGAAGGTTCAGTTTTTGATGGAGCTTCAGATGCCATAGTTATCACTAGTTGCTGAAACTATCTTTTGGTTTTGAAGATAAAATGACAGTGAAGTGAAAGTGAACGAGGAAAACTGAAGCATAAGTTTGTGGAGAGAGATGTATATATATAGATATATAGATATATACGTGAACTTGCGGTTGAAACAAATGGTTGAATATAGAAATAAAAAAAACAATAAAATTGAGTAATTTGGTCAGTTCCCGCACGTCAAGCAGTTGGCTGACGGCTTGAATACTATGTCGTTTTATATTCAGGACTTGTTCTATATGGACGATTGGGCGTTCCCACCAAGGTGGGAATAATGGTTTTTCTTTATACTATTTTCATGAGGAGGAAACTGAATTTGGTATTTTCATATGCGTGCTTGTCAATATGTCATTGCCAAACCCAATCACAACTAAGAATTTAATTGCTACAATTTAATGCAATTTTGTGCTACAAATTATAGCAGAAGCATGGCGGGTTTTAAATTTTAATTTTGAGAGGTTAAAATATATTTTTTAATTTTTTATAAGGTCAAAGAGAATTTTTCAAATTTTGGGGGGCTAAATCCCCCTTAATTTAGCTTACAATCCGCCCCTAAGCAGAAGCTTATTAAAAGTATGAACGTGTTTTGTGAATATATTAAAAATGTTTTTATTTTTATATATTTAATAAAAAAAAATACATTCCAAACATCTATTATTTTAAAGAAGAAAAAGGAAATTGAAATTCTAAGTCCAGACCGTAGTTAGCCTTTAACCCGTTATTCATGAACATCAACATGTATGTTTTCCAAGCACTTGCACTTCAATCTCCATTGTCCAACCATCCATCATTTTATTTTGGGTAATGAAATTTAACACACAAAACAGTAAATAATGATAATATCTAGAATTCGTGGCAGTACACAATGCGCCTAATGAAGACAAAAGGATGTCATTTTCCCTTCTTCCAATCGTTGCCTTGGATACAATAATAGAAACGAACAATTTGTCAGCAAGGTGGCCATTATTATATATATATATATATATATATATATACTGTAGCTGATGTTAATGATAGCTACCATATCTCATGGTTTGCGTTTCCGTGTTACAATAAAAATATCAATAATTTAAAAATATGATTTTATGAATAACATCTATAAATATAAAAATATTAAAATAAATATATAAAAATTTAATTAAATAAGTTTTCATTTTATTAATATATATCACTAAAATACCGCTATGAACTTTTAGTAAAATAATTTAAAATTAATTTAAAAAATCAAATAGTTTATAAAATCATTTAACTTGATGATGACTTAACCGAACTTTTTAAAATTTTTATATAAAATTTATGTGTGAAAGTTTTAAAAATAATAGGAAAAGTTATATTTATATTATCAATTTGGTATTGAAGTAATTTTTTAAAACCCTCTATATAATAAACTAAAAATAATTTTTTTTTTGCTCTGATTTTATTTATTAAAATTAATTTTTTTTTCAACCCCAGCAACGTAGAACAATAGAAAGCTTATCCCTTTTTTTTTCTCTCAAAAATGTAGAAAGCTTATTATCCTGAGTTATATCAAATGTGCAGTCTCTATCGGTTATGCTTGGGTATACGCCTTAGTTCAGTTGTTAGAATAGATGCAAGAAGAGTAATAAGCAGGTAAGTGGTTATAAGTCCTAATTTTGTGATCAGTTAAGATTGCGCAACAAGAAAAATCTGTTGAAAATACTTTACCTAATTCTCATTGTATAATCTTGTCATTATCTACCTAATTGAATGCTCGAAGTCAAAATATAATCACTTACCTATTAGAAATGATCTTGTTAATTGGGTTAATGAATCTAATCTACAAATTAATTAATTAAATACATAATTATCGCAATGAAACAGCACTAGCCACAGTATTCTATATTAAGTTTAATTTATTCAAAATAACTAAATAAAATTGAATTCTCTGGAGAGGGAGAGAATCAGAGGAATTCTCCTACATATTGGCGTAAGAAATAAAATCATAAAATTTTTTTAATAAATTAAATGGAGAGTACCCATTTTATGTTTCAATAACGAAGCACATAAATAGGTAAGGTACAATATATTTATCTTACAAATTTCGAATTGGGTCTCTAAATTTTATTCATTTATATTAGTGGGTTCTTAATATACCTAAAAAAAAAATAAATTACTCTTAAAATATTAAAATACTGAAAATTATTTTAATATTTTAGTAAGAAATACGAACTTATTTGTTCTAAATAAATAAAAAATATCTTTATTTATGAAAATATAAAAATTTAGGAAACCGTATATTACTATTTCAGAATTTATTTGAAACGAATAGAAATTACACATACCATACAGAAATGAATTTTAGTTTTGTACGAAGCGACTTGGAGATATAATAAAAATTTTCGATATATCACAAAAATATGTAAGTTGAAAATTTAAGATTCGTGTAAATTAAAATGGCATACTACACTACAGTTTTTCATTTTAATTTTCAATTTTTTCTTGAGATAAAAGTCAAACTTTTGGTCTTCTTTTTATAAAAAAATATATCTCGTTCGTTGAATTGTTTTATAATTTTCAAAATCATTGCACGAATTATCTTCCTGTTCATATTTGATGAGGAGGTCTGCGGGCAGAATGGATAACTCCCACAGATTTTAAAAAGAAGAAAAAGATAATTATGGGTTATATAAAAGGAGAT
>JAWDEX010000010.1:4086227-4123065 GCA_035221805.1 Trichilia hirta | reverse complement strand
TCTTGAGATTAAGGAAATGATAATTGGGGACACAAACTTATAAAACTAATGATTATATTGGATATGCTTATTGATACTATATAAAGTCTTAAAAATAAAATTATAGTAGTTACATACATATGAACTCATTTGAGTTTGATATTTTTCTAGCTTCAATGTTAAAGTACAAGGATAGAAAACTACGAAGAAGACCAATAAAATAATGATGAATTTTATTATAATTACATCTAGATATCATATCTTATTATACTACTAGTTATAAGATCCATGTCAATTTAATTAGTAATATTTGTGATTTTAAATTAATTATGTATCTATAATAGAATGCATTAATTATCATAGTTAAGTATTAAAGATTAAATTGGACCTAATTCTTTTAAAGCGTTCAACTCATAACTATCATTTTTAACATGGTCATAGAAAGCATTTTCTTTATTATTAGTTTGAGAATCTTTTTCAACTAACTAAAATTATTTATTTTTCAAAACTAATTTGTGTAGCACAAATAGGAGATTATTGTATATTTGTAAATTTATATTAATCATATTATAATTTTATTAAAAACGGACTAATAAATAGTTATTGAGTGTATAGACCCAATTGTCTGATTTAAAATGAATTAAGTTTAATATTTTTAATGAGTTAGTTGAGTAGTCAATATAAATTATGAGAAGATTTGGTAATGACTCGTTAAAATAAGTTACGTCTCTTTTTTAGTTTTATAAAAAAATTATAAAAAAACATAAAATTTTAATTTGTCTTTATTCTATTAAAAAAATTATTTTTAACATAAAAAATAGAGAGAAATTTAACCATAAAAATATTATATTTATAGTACAAATAAATACACATTCTTATTATATAAATTTATATTGATATTGATTAGCTAATAAAATATTTCTTACAGATATGTCTTTCCACAAAGAATTGCCGAAAATTCATTCGCTGGCCAACCTTTCAGTTGATCTTGTAACGAAAACGAAGCTAATTAAAACTAATGAAATTTATTCAATGGATAGTTAATTGTCCATTTCTCGACATAATGAATGTTTATCCTTTATTTCTTCACGACCACTTCCTGGCCGCACGATAGCTATATATCAACATCTTACATTTATTGTCTCTATTAACTCTTTCCCCCTCCCTCCTAACTATGCTGACAAATAACCAACGCAGTAGATCAAATTTTCATTTCCTAATGGATCGTGGACCTCTCTTTCGAAGTATCTATTTATTAAAGCTATTTCGCCAGTCATGACATCGTCACACTTCAGTCTTTAAGAATTCACTGCATTCTCCCCCTTCATAATCTGTGTCCTCTCTTTCTCTCTCTCCCAAGTTTCCTTTTGTTTTTTTCTTTCTCGGGAATTTGATGGATGGGATGGAAGGAAAAACAGTGAGCGATAGAAAAGTGAGTTTTGGTGAGTTGGCTTTGAGGTTTTTGGCGTTGGTGCTAACCTTTGCTGCTGCCAATGTTCTTGGGGTTGATAAGCAGACAAAAGTTGTTCCACTCAAACTTGTACCAACTTTGCCTCCTGTAAATGTTGCAGTTGCAGCTAAGTGGCAGTATTTATCCGCATTTGTGTAAGGAATTCTTTTACTAATTACTTCCAATTCTTTCGTTTATTGTTAAGATTCATGCCTCTGTTATTTTATAGAATTCTATTTTGATAAAAACAAAATTCTAAAAAACAATGGTTTTAAATTGTATTTTCAATATTTAAGGATTGTGATGCTTATAAACAAATTTTGAGATTTATTTCTCTTATAAAAATAGAAAAACTAATAAAGATTAGTCTCACACTCAATGCTTTTTAAAATTTCTCTTGATTTTTAGTCTAATATTTTGATATTCCTTTTTTTAAAATATTCAATATTTTATATGACCAAAAAAATTTCTATTAAATTTATACTAGTAAAAGGTATTAAGTATTTTTTTTCAAAAAATAAGGATAACAAAATATTAAATTAAAAAATTAGATCATTAATGTTCATAAAAAATTTTGTGGACAAAGTGAAGCGTAAGTCTTTATAGAACAGAATCGTAAACTTTATGTCAGTTTCCTGTGTTGAATTATAGCAGTGGGACATTTCGTGGAATTGGTAAGTGTCACGGTGCAGCAGTTCCCTCACTTTAGTTAACGGTCATGCTACAGTGTTGCCGTTGTATCGTACGCAGTATCAAATTTTTCATAGAATTTTTTAATGTTATATTATAATTTTTAATTTTTTGTTATATTTTTATAAATAATGAAAAAATCGAAATTTATTATACAAGAGTTGAAAAAAGTCACAAAAAAAAATTAGAAGTGAGAGAAAATTTTTGGAAATCCGTATGGTACAGTGAATGCACCATATCCCTGCCCCTTGTTAACATATAATTTATTCGTGCATATTTTTAGCTGCAACTTCTAACGGTTCATCCTGTCTTATGAATTATGACATCCACTTCCAACTAAAATCTTTAATAATCGACCATCCTTTCATTATCAACCAGCACAGATATATCGAAGATGTCAAAAGTCGGTGGAGGCGTTGAATGTTTTATATGATTTATTTAGTTTTATTTTTATAAAAGTATAAATATATTATAATAATATAAACACTGTACGGAGTTTATATAAATAAATTTGTATAAAATTTTTTACAAATAATAGCACTTCTTGCATTTAACATTTTTAACCTCTTCTGCTAGATTTCATGTGGTGTCTAATGCAATAGCATGCTCCTACGCGGCCATCTCTATCCTTCTATCCTTAGCAAACAAGGGAGGTAAGAAGGGGATAGCGATGATGATCATCGTTCTTGATTTAGTGATGGTGGCACTGCTCTTTTCGGCTGCTGGTGCGGCCGGGGCCATCGGTCTCATGGGCTACAAAGGAAATTCTCATGTGCAGTGGAAAAAGACGTGCGGTGTTTTTGATAAATTTTGCGGGCAAGTGGCTGCCTCAATTGTTCTGTCTTTTCTTGGTTCCCTGGGTTTCTTCTTGTTAGTTGCCTTGGCTGCATCCAGAAGCCTCAAGAAAGCCCACTAGAACAGTTGATTGGGACCGTGCTCCTTAAAGACTGCTGGTTAATTTAGATCTTCAATTGTATATGGCTTGATGTATTTTCCCAGATCGCTGTTTGGGGAAAGGACTTAGAAAAATAATGAATCTTTGTAGTAACTGCCTTTGAAAACAGAATATATATATATATATATAGTAATCGCGTCTAATATTTTCAAATTGGTCAAACTTTTCAAGCAGAGTTTTCCAAACCATTTTACTTTAATTCCCAACAAAAGCTTAAGCCACAACAGGCATGGGAAGGAAAAATAATTAAATAAATCGATCAACCATTTGAGCAAGACAGTATGACAATATGCTGTCAGCACTACAGATTACTTGCAAAGGAATGCTTGCAAACAAGAACATACAGCATTTACTAGATATATCACGTCTTAAAAGTGTGAATTTCAGAAAACGTGATCTTGCTACGTCCATTAGTGTTGATACAGGTATGTACCATTTAAAAGCATGCTGCCCCTTGATTTCGCTGTCGTTACCCAAGAACAAGAGCATAATGCTGAACCAGATTTTACCTTGTTTCCTTGCGAATGACATGTCTCATTCTTTTCCACCCAATTTCACGTTCATGTGATCTAGGTAGTCCTGTATATACCAAAGTAACAGTAGTTGTGAATCCAAGTGCGAACAGTGACTTTGAGACCAAGTGCAAACTCTCAAAAGAAGGAAAGAAAATGAAAACTTAAGGCTTAACATTTTGATAGAAATCATTTGAATCTTCAGTGTTTGGGAGTTCAACAAACATCCAAACTTCCAAAACAAGTAAAATCAAATTTCAAACATGACAAAAGTTTTGCTTTGATTCAACTAAAATGACAATACGATCTATCAATTTTCAAATTTCAAATCCTAATATGGAATATACTGATTGATCATGCATTACATTTTGCTGCAGATTTGACACAAACTTGCAATGTCTCACTGTGAATTGTCCTAGAATAAAACAAACCAAATTTTTCATGGTGAGGATAGGAAGAAAGCTACCTGCAGTATCCCCACAGCAGCAAACTTATCAAGTATTGTCTTAGACTCAACTGAATGCAAATTCAAACGTTGTAACAGCAAATCCACATCCTGTGAACAATATGAACTGTCAAATTCATGATAAAAAATAAATGGATAAACCTGATTTTTGTCACTATCATCTACCTAATCTTGTTTTAACAGTTTCCCTTCCACATCAAGAAATTTTCATCAACAACAATAGAACAGAACAAATGTTATCTAAATATAGTACACTTCTAAACATACAACGCCTTCCAATAAATACTGTTTAATAATTAATGTGAGTGATATTCTTCTGCATATGCTGAAGTGAGAAATGTCATACAATACTCAAGACTTAAGTTCATTATTTTTTTTAAAATATATCTATATATAGCTTAAGCACTCACTTTTGACGTAAATCCCTCATTCCAATATGTGTAATGTACACGTTCAAGTTTTTTTGTTGCGGAGAGATCATCAATTAAGATCTTCACTTGTACAGCCCAATCAGATAAGAAAAAGAATATGATGACAAGAGTTTGAACAAGAGATATATACAATTCATGCACTAAAAACTCACATCTGGAGCGCTCTGCTGTCTATTAAAGGGATAGCCAACAATGAAACCCGCTAGATTAAATTCAGAAATCTGTATAAAGAAAAAAAGGGGACAGGGATGACCAAATTTTAAAGATGGCCCAAAGGTCAAAAAGCATACCACTGTTCATATGCTCTCAGATATAACCACAATTTTTGGCGTGCCACTGGTTGTGTAGATATCTATCGCATATATATGTTTTGCAGGTGGTATATGTCCTGCAGGGCGATTTCATAATCCTGACTTCGAGATCATTATTACTTGAGATGAACGGGAAATACATCGTATTTATTTTGTCAGAAGCAAGTGAAGTACGTGGGGAATGGAGCAACAACTGCAAAAAGAAGGTGACCTAAATGAAGAGAATAAAAACCTTCGAAAGTAGACTGTACTATATATTGGAACTTATTGACTGCTGCATACACAGGAAGAAAAACAACAGAATATGGAATCTTAAATTACCCATCTCAACAAAATTAAAAGCGAATAAAAGGCACAAACCTCAAAAGACTGTCATTAATTATTATTCTTACTACATGTGTTAACATTGAACCAGATAATGATAAACCTTTTAGCCTTTCAAAAAAAGATTTTATCAATCTGAACAGTCCAACGTACCTGGGGAAGAAAAAAATAAATACATACTCCTAATAAATAAATTAAAAGTACAAAAAAGGGAAAGATTCACCTAAGCCAGATTTGCCAATTCAGTACAAAAACAAAAGCAACACGGATTCTTATGTACAGGTGTCATCTCCTCATCCTACAGACATTGATTTATTATGTTCCAAGAATTCTGGATACTGATCTTTTTTAAATACTATATAATTAATGTTTAAAGAGCAAAAATATGTGAAAAGAAAAAGGAACTAGAGCATGAACTTAGCGGGCTTTGAAAATCATGGGGCATCAAATCAATATTTTCTTTCTTCCTAAGCAAAACACTGTAAAATTGGGAATAATCCATTCCAAACACATTCTAAATGTGAACTGAAAGTAAAGTTCCATTTCAGTTAGAACAATAAATGGTAGAGGTTACTCCATAATAGGGTGAAGTCAATCAAGTGACATCCCAAAACATGTTTCAATATTGAACTACAATAACATAATGATATTGAATTATATAGATTCATTAGAGGAATATCACATAAATCCTATATTAAACCGGATATAAGAAAATCAATTGTACCATTAATGTTCAATAACAAATAGAAACATTAGTTATAAAACGCTTTAACTTTATTGAAATTATCATATGCACTAAAGACGTTATACCTTAAAGGTGATGCAATTTTACTATTAGAGTCTGAAATAGCTAGCCCAACATACTTATCACCAAAATCCAAACCAAGCAACCGCCCACGTTTTGATACTTTTCTCTTCATCATTTCCTCGAACAACTTGAAGGGCTTCACGTACTTCATCTGTGAGTCAATTTTATGGAGGCAATTATTTAACATTTATTACCCACAGTAAGCATAATGCATAGTCATGTCATAACTAATATCTCTTACATTCTATTAAAGATTAAACATACAAGATTCTAAGAGAACTAAAAAGAAAATTTATTAAATGAGTGGTATTTCTACAAACAGTTAATAGAACAAATTAAAGCAGAAGTAATCCAAATTTAAGCTGAAAAATCATAAATAAAGTAGACGATTATAAATAAAAGTACCCATCAATTAATGCTAAAAATTTGTTGAAGCCTATTTTTCACTGTGTCAATTCCACGAATAGTTAATAGTCCTAAATTTTGGAACTTCTACAAGTTCACATGCGAATGAAAAATGTGTGAATGTCTTATACCTTACCAGGAGGCAAGATTTGTCATGCTAATTATTGAATAACCGTCCTAACCAAATGGAATTTACTATCGAGAGAAGAACCGGAAGTCAAAAAATGATAAAAATAAATAAATAAAAAACTTACCGACCAGGTCGTGTCGGGAGATGTGGTAGATTGGGCGTGTTGAGTGGCAGGAGCCGTTAAGGGGGCACAATGGTGATTTGGCGAATGGTCAGTTAAAAAATTATCATCCATTTTGTGCCTAATATCAAAAGAAACTATTGATGACATTAAAGCAAAATTAATTTTAGTGGGAAAAATTAAATGGAAAATTGTATGAGGCAGTTGGGTAAACAACAATAATAATAAAAAAGCATGAAATTTGCCTTTTGAACTACACCAATTTCACTCAGCTTGGATGTCTGCCGCCAATTCAAATCGTGCCTTTATTCTTTATTTAAAGTCCCTGCTTGGTCATTTCCTCTTGTAGGTATTCTCTTTCTTGTTTCTGTATAAATCCTGCCAAATTATCTGATGGATTTGGATTGCTTTGTAGAAATGTATGCAGGCCGAACATTGCATGCATGGCCTCAAGTGGAAGTACTTCTGCGTCCAACGCTTGCCATGCAGAATTTGCTACCACAATTTCACATCTTCTAAGCACGAAGTGCTGTGCTTGGATATATTGAAACAGAAGTTGAGAAAATTCTGCGCAACTGGAATTGGAGGGCATTAAGAGGTGAAGCAATGTTTGCTCACTATCAAGACAAATTTTATAAAAAGGCTTCATTCATATAGAATGGTAGCAGTTGCAGGATGAAGATTTAACGAAAATTAAAACCAAGAAAATTAGTTAGTCGGAGGTTTAAGAAGCATCTAATTCTTGTGGTACTTTACATTTAATATAAAATGAATCCATGATCCCAATTTTATTTCAACTTATCTTTCATTTCTCATTTTCTTGAACCCGGTTAATCGCAGGTTAGTAAGGAAAATAAACTGTTAGATTTTGTAAAATCATCAAAAAAAATTTATATTTAGTCAATGGATTTTTTTAAAGAACTTGTAGATTATTCAATTGTTTTTTATTTCAAAAATTAAAAATCAAAGAATTATTTTTGGAAGAAATGAAATCAAATTTTAGTCAATTGAACCGGAAGAAAGAGACAAAAGCTAGAACGATGGACGAAATAGCTTATGGCAAGAGTAAAGACTAAGTAGCAGTTTCTGTTATTTGTCACAAATGTAATGACCGCAGTTACAGTTGATGTAAAATAGTACATGATTAATTGGAAGATAGAATAATACGAAGGTGTAAAAATTCTAAGAGTAATTAAGTGATTTGATGTACAATGTAATGATGTGACAATTCTTATATGGTAAGAAAAGGGAAAGACTACCATGTCGTGAATCTACACATTATTCGTTTAAGACTCACCTCTATAGAAAGGACTATTTGTGCATGAGATTTCTCCCAATTTGCTTCTCGTTGTAAGCATTTTTCAAACAACTTCCAAAATTCCTCGATGGGTTCTTAGTTGCAATAACCAATTTCATTACTTTGTCGCCAGCTAAATTTCTCGATCGGTTCGCTGTCCCATTAATCCACTCTCACAGTTTCACGAATCGCCACCACTACAAATCATGCACGAATCAAATCCATTCTCTTACCACAGAAGCTCTACCTCATAATATATCCTCTAAAGCTCGTTTATGATAACGGCAAATACTTGATGAGGTTATATATTGGCACTCCTCCAACAAAAGTATATGCCTTTGTAGACACAGGAAGTGACCTCGTTCGTATCCAGTGCTCTCCTTGCAAGCATTGTTACAACCAAACTCTTCTCATTTTCAACTCCGTAAAATCCTTCACGTACAGCAAACAATCCTCCCATTCACCATCCTTCCAATGCCTAGGTGAAAGCAGGGAACCATGCAACAATTCCAGTATAGAGAAAATAACAAAACTACCAAAACATATTATTGACATTATTTAAAGAATTAAATTAAATTTAGAAAAAGAATGAAATCACAACCTATCCGAATAATGGTAGAATAAATCACTTAAAAATATAAAATTTTAAGATCAAAATTAATTAAATATCAAAAAAAAGTTAAATATTTTATAATTTTTGTAATTGATCTATTTTTAAAATATTTTATTATTATCTTTATGAGTTTTTTTTTTTTTTCAAATTTTGGCAGAGAGAAAGAGTTTATTAACTAAGAAAAAAGTAGACGTACCAAATATTCTACTTTTCTGTGATTAATTAAAATGAGAGTAATTATCTTATATATTTTATCTCATTTCAATTATTATTTAATTAGTAAAAAAAATTAATTAACCAAAAAAATAAATAAATATTCTAAATGTTCCACTTTAATCTCAATCAATTGTTTAAAAAATATTTAATTAACTAGAAAAAAAAAAAAAGTATTCTAAATGTCTTATCTCAATTTTTAGTTAAAAAAATTTAGTTGGTCTAAGAATAAAAGTAAATATTCTAAACATCCTACTTTACCTCAAAGATTTAATTAATTAAAAATTTTAATTAATCAAAAAAAGCATTCTAAATACTCAACTTTTTTAACTAATTTAATTTTTAACTAATAAAAAACAAAAATAGGCATTTGCTTTAATTAAAATTTAATTATATTAAAAAAAATTTAATTAACTAAAGGAGAATAGACATGTCCTATCTTTATTTTAATTACTTTTAGTCATTACAATTTATTATTAAACGGATGAGGGTCAAAATATAAGTATATTAAAATTTAAATCAAATTGATAAATAACCTAAATTTAATATTGTTGTTAATACTTTTTGTTTTACATTTTTTTACTAAATTGCAAATTTTTGTTGATTTTCCCCAAACTAATAAAAAAAATTTGAATTTGAATTTAGAATTTAATTAAAAAGAAATTTTAAAATTTGAGACTTAATTGATATTAACCAAAATTAAATAGGAAGCCTTACTAAAAATAACCAGAAAAATATTGAAATCAACTTTGTCTTTTTCTTCCCACATAGCCGTCGTCTGCCTCTCCAACCCCATGGATTGAAATCGTTATTGACTACTACAAACTCATCATTTTCACCTCCAAACAATACCCTTTCACCGCACCAATTCATCCTCATTAGTCTTTCTGCTATCCGACAATTTTGGGTATGGGTAGCACGTGGTAGTGGGTTCAATTTTTTTTTAATTCAATTGATTTTATTAAAGCGTTCATCTTACATTTGTACACATAGATTTAACTCATTCGAAATAAATTACAGAATAAATAAATAAATAAATTATAAACAAAACATACATTAATACATACATGTGTCGCCTCCCCTTTCTTTTTAGCGTACGTATCCTCTCCAACAGTGCTTCTTTTATAGGCAAAACTTCAACTCCCCACTTTTCATAGCCTTTCATGACTTTCCAGTTTTTATGGCTTTCCAATAATTTTTCCAGACTTTTCAATTGTGTGAAAGTGAATTATTTTTTATTTTATTGTTTTTTATTTCTTTATTTTTAATTAAAGAATTAAATTCGGATGTGACAGATATTTATCACCAAACCAAGGCAGAATTGTGGGACTTGGCAGGAATGTAATTTCCTTCGTGTCTCAGCTGTGATTTGCACGCTGCGTAGTTCCGAAGGAAGAAGGTTTCCGAATATAGTAGTGTATATTTCGGATCCCAGGGCGAACCCCATTCGTTGAAGGACACGGCGATTCATACCATCTGACTTTACCAGGAATCAGTGTTGCCTATAAAAAAAGTTCCATTACCTAACTTTTGATATCGGTAAAGATGGATCGGGTGGTTTTCTCATTAATTCTGGTTCGACTTACACATACCTACCTATTAGAGGAGGCCTACAACTTTTCGCTGGAGACCATAACGAACGAGACATGTAAAAGTCTTTTACAACCATCTTGGACAGAAGGAAAGATAACCGAGAAGGCGGCAAAGCTTTTGTGAACAAATCTGCAAGCTGAAGATGAGATTGAATAGGCAAGAGCTTGATGAAATCAGTAGCAACCTTTTCCTGAAATGTAGGATGAGAAGCAATATGCATAGCGGCCTAGTTGTCGCAAAAAAGGACAGGAGATTTGTATTTAACAGAGAAACCTTGTAACAAATTTGTCAACTAAATACGTTCACTAGTGGTGGCAGCCATAGCTCTATATTCAGCCTTAACTGATGATCTAGAGACCGTGGTCTCCTTTTAGCCTTCCATGAAACCAAAGCATCACCCAGAAACACACAAACATTAGTGGCATATCTTCTAGAGTCAGTGCAATTTTCTTAGTCAGCATCAGATAATGCTTTGAGCTGAACGAAAGATGAAGAAGAGAAAAATAGCCCTTGAACAGGACATGATTTAAGGCACCTCAAGTTGCTGAGCAACTTCTAAATGATACATTCTTGGTTGAGTAAGAAATTGACTAAGTCTGTGAACAACATAAGTGATATCTGGCCGAGAGAGAGTGAGATACAGGGTTCAACCAATCAGTCTTCTATACTAAGAAGCACCAGGAACTAAATCACCATGAGCGAATTGAGTTGAAGCTTGGGATCTATAGGCAGGGGCTGCCTTGCAAGCTAAAAAGTCAAGAATCTTCAAGAAGTTGTAAAGTGTAATGTCTTTGGGACAAAGTAATACCCTAACTGGATCTAGCTAATTCAATTGCAAGAAAATATTTCGAAGGACCTAAATCCTTGAGTTTAAATTGGCTTTCCAAAAAACTCTTGGAGGAAGATATAGGTTGTAGAGAAGAACCTGTAACCATTATGACCACACATACCAAGATAGCCACAAATGAAAACCCTGAACTTTTTGTGAATAAAGAGTAGTCAAATTTAGACTGAATAAATCCAAATTGAATAAGAGAATGAGAGAATTTGGAGTACCACTATCGTGTAGCTTGCTTGAGGTCATAAATTGATTTACATAGTTTACAAACCTTAAGTTGACCTGAACTAAAACACACCTGAAATAAAACACTCCCCCTGTGGGTTATAACCAAGAAGAAGATCCATATATACTTCCTCAAACAAATCTCTATTAAGAAAAGTATTATTAACATCTAACTGAACTAGATGCCATGACTGACTAGAAGCAAGAGCCAACAACACTTTAACAGCTCCTAACTTTGCAACTGGCGAACATGTGTCCATGAAATCTATTCCTTCCAGTTGAGCATGCCCTTTAGCTACTAATCTGGCTTTATGCTTTTCTATAGATATCAATCTCATACTTGATCTTATATATCCATTTGCAACCAATGGAATACTTCCTTGGTGGTAAAAAACCAACAGACCAAGCATGATTTGACTCAAGTGCCTGTAATTCAGTCCTCATTGCATCTCTTCATTTTGAAAACCTAACAGCTTGATGGTGAACCTGAGGTTCAAAGTGAGATGAGATAGTTAAAGCAAAGTGTTTGTAAGAGAAAGACAAAGAATCATGAGACAGTTTGCAATGCTTGCATTATCATTCCCAGTCTTAACAGCAACACTAGACTGATTAGAAACTTGATTGATAGCTACATTCTTCTGACCTTCTCTTTGTGTTGAAATCCAGGGGATAACCATGAAGTTTATAACATTTCAATGGTATGTCCATAAAAATTACAATGAGTGCAAAAAGGCTTTTCTTTCTTTTGTCCTTTATTCTCTCCTCCGATCTTCCTTGAATCATCATTCTTGGCAGAAAATGCCATGAAATTAATAGAATCTCTTTCTGGATTTGTTTGTGAAGCAAAACCTTCTCTGCCTCTCTTCTTGTGAAATTAAAAAGAACACTTTATTAATCGGGGGAATAGGATCCACTAAGAGAATTTGTCCTCTGACCTGAGCTTAGGGATCATAAGTAAACACATAATATATTCCATTATAGCGAGAATTAAGATCCTTTACTCCTCCACAAGTGCATTTTCCACACGTACATGAAGGTCTAAAGTTACTCAGTTCCTCTCATAATGCTTTTAGTTTTGTGACGTAAATACTGACTCTTGATCTTGCCTATGGTTTATTAGTTCCTGTTTCAGCTGAAATATCCTAGGTCCATTCCTTTGCTGAAACCGGTCCTCAAGATCAATTCAAATTTCATGAGCTGAATCAGCAACTATTATGCTATCAGATATCTCCTCAGATATTGAGTTTCGGATCCAAGAAATTACCATATTATTGTTTCTTATCCATGAATTCTAAAGATAAAAGTCTTCATCATTACGTTTAGGAATAGAACCATCAATGAACCCTAACTTATTCTTAACTGACAGAGCAATTATCATAGTTATCTCCTGTTAATAGTTGCGACACAAGAGTAGTACCTGGATTATCAGAGTGATGCAAGAAATAAGGGCTAAAAAAGTATCATCAATAGCTGACCTTTGAATCATCGAACTGTAATAACCGAGCCTTTGAGTGGCCATGGACGATGAATGACAAGAATATTGGTTTAGTTTTACTAATTCGGTACTGATTTAGAAACTTAATCAGAGGAATTTTGCCTTAATCAAGATGGAAGCTCAAATTTTCAACAAAAATTTGCTCTAATACCATATTACAGAGAGCAAGCAAAAAAAGAACTGGGATTTAAAATTTGTTATCCTCTCACTCCGAATATGTTACCATTCAATGTCTATCTACACGTACGCAATGAATTCTTAATAACTAACTGTACACATCATCACTTAATTGAATAGATTAGCATTCTCTATGCCTATCTGTAAAATTTCTATGGAGCCAATTTCACAATTCCATTAGAAAAAACATAATTGGGAAGTTGATAATGGGGTTTGGTGCCTCATGATGTTGAAATCGTTTTTTGGGTCCTCAACATTTGGAAGCACTCAGACTCAGAACCTAACCCTTAACCATTATGTGGGTTATGATTTGGAAAATGGAGTAGTTTCCCTTGCACCAGTGAATTGTGCATCGTTCAGGAGAAGCTAAACGTAAGCAATGCGCTCGAATATATAAATGTTTAACTCCATCTGATAGTTAATAAAATTTTCAATTCCAAATAATATTATCTATCTCCATAAGCCAATGTGTTAAAATTAAAAGTCGAACGACACTTTTTTAAAGATTTTATGCCAAATTGACAATGCAAGGTTATTGTATATTAATTTCTGAGATCCATTTCATAAGTTATTATGGGGTTGGTCTATAATCATCAAGTCAAATAAGAAATAAGCCGAAGACAAATTATATAATATAGATTAAAAGTTGGTTTTAATTATTTAATTAAGGATATATTAATTTTATTAAAATAATTGGTAAGAAAATATATAGTCTGTTTGAATTCTTGTAAAAGTAATCTCAAACGATTTAGTGAGAAAAATGAGAAAGCGTTTATAGATGTTATGTCTGAATAATTGAAAAGATAAACTAGTAACTAAATTCGTCTATTTCATGTTTCTTCCGATACTTGATTCATCGTCACAAATCGCAGACACACCTTCTTGGCCAGGGAACATTACACGATTCATTGGTTTGTCTGCTCATCAATTGACGTCGTTCAACATATTGTTGATTAGGTTTATGTAAGTAATTAATTATTTATATCTTACTAATAAAATATTATTTCTTTTCGTTATTTCGTATGGTTTTACTTTTTTATTTTCCACTATAGTAGAGCAAGTTTGAACTCTTTCTTCTCTATGCCGGTTGTATCTGAATTCTATCATGTACAAACAAATACCAGTTCTTTGAAATAGGAGGATTCTTACAATGGTATTTAACTTATTAAATTGGTATAAATAATAATCTTTCATGCCAAAAAAGCTCAGTTATAGAAGAGAGTCATAGATAAATGGTAATGCAAAACCATTCCTTATCATCATAGATAATCTCATTCCATCACAATAGTGTTTATATATGTTGTTCGTAAATTATTCAATTTTAGTTTATCTATATATAGCATTACTCCTCTTTCAAGCTGCTTCCGGTTTATCAATCGACAATCATTGTTAATGCTATTCAATAAACATGTTGTAGCTACTGATTGTTACTTCACTATCGCGTGATTTGATGAACTACATTTTCACCTTACGTGCACCTAATGCTGCCCAACTTCATCATCACATATTTTGTTGTATCCCATGTCCTGCAAACTGACATAATATGATCAATTTATATTTATGGAATTATTAACAATCGTGTTTCGGTACAAACTAACGAACTTTGAACTTTTTAAGTATGCGATTGTCAGGCACCATCACATATCTGTTCTGCCAAGGGAAAAACTTGAGGTAAAATCTCAACCTATGGAAACATAAAAATGTAATGACTGTATTTAAAATTAAAATCGATGCTCTCCGCCACTCTACTCAGCTGCTTCGTTTCAATGAGATGCAAAGAACTGATTGACACAAAACGGAAGGAAAGCTACAATTGGGCCGTTGATCCTATTCAATTACACGCAAAAGGAGCACGGAAACCCTTTTCATGTAGTCGGAAGAAATAACTGAGACTAAGAAAAATGCCTTTTTGTGAAAAGTTCAATTATTGAAGAGCAACTTCTCTGCAACTAAAATAAATTATGGAAATTTCCCCTTTTAATGACAAAGAATCCCGCAGAACTTCAGATAACACACACAATTCTCCGCCAAATTGGCACTTCAAGTCTGAATACTTTCTTCCCTCTTCAGGTCTTCCAAATTTACACTTACTTGTAAGCCCTCATTTAACAGACCAGTAACCATCAAGAGGACGTCAGATTTTAAAGCCATAGCTAATGCCTAATTCAAAGAACAGAAACACTGTATGAGATTAGCTTCTAGCAAACATATTCACCCCTCAAAGAGAGAACAGATATATGAGCTTTCACTTCTCAAAAGCTGAGAGAATAAATATATAATGAGAAACATACCTTTTTGTCCTCCTTTCGATGATTCATCACATCCAAAGGCCACTGATTTACCAGCTTATCAAGTTCAACTGTGACACCTTCCTTCTTTGCATCAGATAAAGTCTGCCATGCATAAAGTAAATTTAAATAATTCCCAAGCAGAACCACCAAATAATAAAATATGGTATTGCACAATAAGTATCAATATGATAACATGATACTGTATTAAATAAGTTTGGACTACCAACCATTATCTTTCGCATTCTTGGCAATATACCAAACAAATTTAAAATTAAATTGACTCACAATCCCAGGTCCTAAATGGCAAAAGTCACACTACAGAAAAGCGAAGAGACAATCCTCCTCTGCATGTCCACAAAACATAACTTGATGTAGCGGGCACTCCTCGTGAAGTTTCAGAACTTGATAATGTCTAGGATGAGTTAAATCAAAATTGTTTTACAACTTGAATATATAATTGAAAGATTTGGTGTTTTTCTCCATAAAGACAAGAGCCATAATACAGTTGAGCAAAATTTGGGCTACAGGCTTCACCATAATGAGAGCTAATATTCATATTTAACATCCTTTTAAGTTTTTAACTGGTGCTTTCTGTGTACTGCATTCAGGGGAGAAGAAAATTGCTAACATTGTACCACTGTAGCCATGCAAAGACAACTGGTTTACCTGATTAAGGACTTGAATGATGGCAGCAGCTTCATGAGGCTTGCGTTCTAATAGAAGCCCCTGTAAAGACAGCAACAATTGGGTATCTTAAAGAAAAATTGTCACACACACCCATAGTAACATTACATTATCACATATCAAACAATGCCATATTCAACCAAGGCACAATATTGATTGAAAATTTATTACCTTAGCACAAGAAAATCCAGCCTTAAGTGTATACTGTTTCATTGATTCAGATCTCAACTTCTCAATTTGCCATAGCGATTCAGTGTCTCCTATGAATGAAAAATTTAGAAAACTTTACAAACAAGAAATTCATCCTAAAGTATAAGAGAAAATGTGCATCCATGCCAAAGCAACTCCTACGGGATGCAAATTCTCAATCCAATATAGAAAGAGAGGCTATGTTTTGAGAAGTCATGAGAAATGAAAGGTTTAAATGCAGATGAATCAACACATGCAAACAATATTCCATAAGCAAATAAGTTCATATATCCAACGATAGGCCAATTTGTAAAGGAGAGGGAATGAGTTCCAGCTTGATAGCACTGGAGAAAGTTCCCATCGATGGCCCAACCAACAGAAGTGTGAATGGACAGGTAAGCCGGAACACAGAAAAAGTTGGCATAGTTTTCTGTAGAACTCGACCAAACTGCTGTGCAGGTTACGACAGCAACAAAGCATGAAAGGAAACAAAATAATAAATATGTCAAAAACCAGGGTCTAATTTATGGGTAATTTATTGATGAGCTGACCAGTTGAAACCCCATCATTATCAACAACCACCACCCCCTCCCCCAAAGTTGAGAAATCCTGGTTAACTGCTACCAGTACCCAATTGTGAGCAAGTCTAACAAATACAGAAAGGTACAAAATTTAAGTTTCAATTGGAAGCTCTCAGAACCAGTGAAGACCTCTTTTGGCAGCAAATTCCATCCATATATCAAATGTAGTTTTTCGTAGTTTTACTCCAGCCCTGAAAAATGCTTTTGAATACTTGGAGATCAACTCCCATTCATCTGTCTCGTAACAAATTCTGCAAGTGTTCAATCCAAATATAATTATGACAATACAAGAAAATATTGAAAAACTTCAACAATCATGAACTTGCTATAACTCATAACCACATACCTGAAAACAATGTCTGCTGTACCAGGTTGTAATGGTAGACCATTTCTTTTCAAAAGCTTCATTATCTCCACCATGAGTTTTGCATCCTTCTGATCTTTAGCATACAGCTGCATTTGAATCAAAGCAACTAACTAACATATGCAAAAGTGAAGAAGCAGAAGAATAGACCAACCAAATGGGAATTCAAAGGTCATTGATACCAGTAAATGATGCACAGATGTGATACTGGGGCTCAATCCATACAAATTATGCTTCCACAAAGTTCTTTTACCTGCAAAAACCAAAATTATCTTCCTTCATTTATAGCAGGCCACATATTACATTGCATAACAAAATATTTTTTAAAGAGTTTGCAGGTTTACAGTCACAGACATCAAATGCCAACCAGCAATTACTTCATAGGTTCTCTAGCAGTCTAGATGAAACCAACAAGAAGCAAAATTAACTAGTTTGGATAAGGAAGGAATTGTCAGCAGAACAAACATTCATCTTAAGAAGAATTCTAAGGCAAACCACTAGAAACACATAATAAAGCATACCAAAGTCAATGGCCCCTACACGAACACATGTCTTGGCGATTTGTTGGCAAAGATTACAATTGAAATTCTCATGAATGCGAAGATTTGACAGTCTCTGAAACCAAAACAGAAGTGTAAAATCAACTCAAGCAAAAATTATTTGAGTAAAAAAATAGGTTAAAATAACCTCCACGTGCAATAAATATATCAATAAATAAAAAGAAAAAGATCAAGTGCTAACAAATCTTCGAAGATTCTGCAAAATGTCAAAAAGAAGTTTGATATCCTCCTGGTTTTTACAATTTCCTATCAATGACCAAAGCCAAGCGTTCGGGGGCATTGTTTGTTTAACATTCACGGACTCCAGCATTTTATCATACAGCTCCTTCACATTCTCTGCATTCAACACTATGAAAACATATCACAGACCAGTCTCCCAGGACATCCAAAAATATATTTTAAAAATTCAATCAAAAACCTGTGGGAGCGCTATCATCTCTACTACTCTGCGATGAAAAACAAGCCCTTGACGCCATCATTGCATATATCTGTTGCCCAGGTGTTTGGAAACCATTTCCTTGAATTACCCCTTCAAAATTTAGTATCTTTATATTAGGAAACTAATTCATTCAATCATGTTAACCTCAGTTTGGTTAACAAGAGAACATGTCAAATTAAACTGTTTACGACTGGACTGGAGGATTATCCCTAGTTGAACTAACAAAACCCAATATTTTTTTGGTTACCATGAAAGCATATCAAACTATTTAAGACTGAACAGGAGTATTATTCTTAGTTGAACTAACAAAACCCAAAATTTCTTACTTTCTATTTCATTTTTCTTTCATATTTAATTCTTCTCATTTTCAGCAAGTAAACATAATACAGACCAAAAAAAAAAAATTACATATAAGAAACCGAGTACCTGAAGAGAGAGAATAAGAGGAGAAAGTATTGCAAGGTCGCCATTGGTGATTACGAATATTAAAAGATGCGAAGATTTGGATATCCGAAGAGAGAAGTTGTTGATTTGAGCTTAAGAGAAGCGAGGATTTCAAAACCCTACTGAGTCGACGCGCGTTTGTGAGCACTTGCATGGCTAATATCCTGAATCGACCCCAGTTAGAACTCAGTTTATGTTTAGTGTACTCAGCGGGTATTATGAAAAAACTCCAAGGTAGTCGAATGATCAGGGTTTTAGGACGAAGAGCGAAGAGCTTGTACGTGAGATGGGGTCCGGGGTTCTTCAGTGAATCCAGCCACGTGATTCTTCTGCAAATGGATGGGCCATGTGACTGTCAAAGACCCCAATAGTACAGCACATCATTGTCGGCCCAAAAGAAATCGTCTATTATCTCACCCTTCCTCTTTTCAATTTTTTTTTTTAATAATCAGACAATCCTCTAAAAATTTTCCATCGTACGAAGTGTAAAATAGCTGCTGATCAGGGTTTTAGGAGCAAGAGCGAAGCCTGTGTTCATGTGAGATAATGTCCCGGGTTCCTCTGTGAACCATCCCACTCTCAAATGGATGGGCCATCCCACTCTCAAAAAGCCCAATAGTCCAACATATAATTGTCGACCCAAAAAAAATCGTCTATTATCTTTCGCTTCCTCTTTCCATTTTTTTTTTTAAGAGTCAAGCAATCCTCTTAAAATTTTTTCATCAAATAAAGTTCAAAATAGCATAATGGTGAATTTCAAAAACTTGAAATAATTACTGAAATATATAGCAATAATAATATTATTATTATTCTTTTCAAATGTAAATTTTTTTTTTTTTTAATTTTAACTCAGTGAAATAAACACATAATTGACGCTGTAAAACACATGATTTAATGTTATAACTTAATCGTTGAAAAGAACATCAAAATACAATCGCTTTATAATTAATTTTGTATTGGAAAAGAAAACAAAAATCTGATTTGCCAACAATACAGCAGCCCCATATGCACTTTGAGCGTATTTCGAGTAAATGAACTCTTCTTGCAGCAACAAAGAGACAAAACAAACTCACAACAATAAATTTGTAAACAGAATTGATATTAAGTTTGAATGCAATAGAGCATGACCCAAAAAGGGTCACACCAATTTTTGGAACTGATCATCAGCTGACAGAACAACTGACACTCAATAACAAGGAAATATTGTTTCCTATACTGTATATAGGGTTTACATCAACCGAAGGCCCCACACACCATACTGGGTTTAAACATTGAACTCCATAAATTGGAGGACGAATGATCTAAAGAGAGAGAATAAAAAACTCATGGAGTTCTTTCGAACCATTGATGCAATTATACAGAATCGATTTAGTATAGAGGAATATCTTTGAAAATGATTGACCGTGCAACCACAAATTCCCCCTTCTGCTTTATGCTAAGGGTTGCAAGCTTTCGAAATGCCTAACTGGTTGAACACAATTCATGAAAAACCATAATTTTGTCGTTGAGGTAGAACTGGAGGTGCTATTGTGCGCGTGTTGTAAGATTTGCAATGACTACATTTCTGCCCGATTATATGGGAGTACACTTCAGTTGTATCATTACAGTCATTGCATAGAATCCATACCTGCAAATTATACTTGCTTCTCAGATGACTTCAGACAAACTAAGTTTACACATAGTAAGAGTTGTACTAGTGTAAAATTGGGTGATAGTCTGGTTTCCTGAAAGTCAAAATATTCACAAAAAAATATCCTATTGTCTCTATACAATATTTTCATGAGCAAATACTCATATCAAGCAAGAGGATAACGCACATATCTAAACCATTAAACCATTCTGTTTTACTTTATGAAGGCTCAAAGTAGTGCTCTTTATCCAATGAATACACCCCAAGGATACACTCACATTCTAATTACCTTGGAGACGCATCACGTATAACCAAACTAAAAAGTTTATCTAGGAAGTGGCTGTTTATCTGCTGGAGAACCTATGAATTAAGAAAGCTCAGGAAAATCATACAGACATAAGAAGAAAGAACTAGAGACGTAGCACCAGGAAAATAGATGCAAAAAAGAACTTACAGCCATAAGAAGAAAGAACTAAAGACGTAGCACCAGGAAAATAGATGCAAAAAAGAACTTAACTTCTTGAAACGATAATCCTCAGGCATCAAAGGTTGCTTCTATCTGAAAACAAATAACTCACAATAAAATTAGGCTGAATCAGGATTGAGTAAAAAATATAAGGATAAGAGAAGTAAAGCAATACTTATTTTGCAATTTTTTAGAACTTCGAAGAATAAATCATAAATATTTTAAATCATTACACCCATCCTGAATAAATGAGCTTAAATTGAATAAGCCTACCTCCTCATCTATTCTCTTCCAGGTTCTGGACAAGTCAGTCCCAGTCTTGGAGCATATGGGACAAGTGCCTCTGATTGATTATGCATATTCAATTTAGACAACAAATAAAGACATGTAACTTGTGGAAAACTAAAACAACTATTAAGAACTCTCCGTCACTTACTTATCATGCTTTAGCATCTCATGAAAGCATTCATCATGCATTGTGTGTCCACATTTCATAACAGTAGTGTCTTTGAGTGAGTCAAATAGGTACTACATGAACCAGAAAGCAAGTAAGGATACTGCAAATCTTTTGAATTCTGGAAATGGTAATAGTAATAGTAATCAAAAATCAAAACTCATAACAAATAGGGCAGTGGTGGCACATGGAATTTTCTATACAAAAATGTTAGCCTCGCAAACGAATAGCATAGCAAGACCCTGAAAACTTATAAAACTATCATTAGTTCACATATATGCAAGGATGAATCATGCACTAATAGAAATGCTATAACAAAATTAATTAAAATAAAATGAGGCTAGCACAGATGAACTCAACATGATTACAAAATACATATTTCCCAAGTCAAAAAAAAAAATCAAGCACTGAAAAATAACAGCATCTGAAAATCAGAAACATCTTTAAGACATAGCCAAGATCGTAATTCACTTAGCACCAGAAACATAAGGAAAGAAGAAGATAACAAAAGAATCATAATTGATCAACAAGCAATGGAAAAGGACATAGATGTTTCACCAGTGGGAAAAGAGCTGATTGCCAAGGTCAATAAATAAGAGCATGTCAATAGAACTACTTGATATTTTTTATGGTCATATACAATTTGGAATTGGCAGATAGCTCAAGGTGAAAAACTTTATCCCAAAGTCTCAAAATTGCATACCACATTTTTTGCAGTGAAAATACTTCTCGCGACCTCCAACTCTGTTTTCAATAGTACACATTAGATCACAAAATTTCACATAACAAATCAAGATAACAATGAAAAATAATAATGACATAAAGAAAACAAAAAACATTGGTCAAACTTGCTCACCGACCAGCAGATTCCACAATCTTCACAATGAAACTGCCCTTTATCGATCTGCAATATGGGCAGACAAAAGTTAACATTACTAAAGGAGAAAATTGTTCTAGTAGTGAAAAGGGATCATCTACCAACGTTAAATCTCAACACACTTAATTCCAGATCGGAATTTTGACCGATCAACAACGTTAAAGAGCAATATTTTCCTAAATGTTTCATATTTTATTTTTCCTTTTGAAGTCAATCCAAGAGATTATGCTTACATCATCATCGAAGAACTTGCAAATTTCACAGAAATATTCCCCCATATTAACACCACAGTTCGTACAAACTTGAGCAACCTGGAATACGAATAGATTCAATTGAAATATTAAAGAAAAATGTTCCGTGTATAAAATATAGAAACACATACATACCGGCTGCTCTGTGTCACAAACAGAACAAATAATCTGCAATCCCATTAAAATCCACGCATCTTGTCAATACTGATTCAAGTACAGAAATACTGAAACATGAACCATGAACAAGCAGAGAGAGATATCATACTTGTTTGACATCCTGTCGAACAATTTCGTGGCGATCACATGGGTTTCCCAACATGCTCTAACGATCCAAATAAAGGGAAAACAATAAATATCCCCATCAAAAATTACAAATATTTCAATCCAAACAAAAATTAAAAATAAGAAAACTACAATTCCAGACAAAAAAGATATGACGGGTGTCTTATGAAATACCACAGCCTCGTTGTGACAATGACGACAATCAAAGATCTCGTTGCAGCAAGGTGCTCGAATCCTGCATCTCCTCCTATAATGCTTGCATCTATAGAACAGACAAAAACACAAAAGAAAATTCAATCATATTGTATCTCGGAAACCATATAAACACAAAAAATAAAGAAAACATTACATAGGACGAGAAACTGAACCCAAGACAAATCAAAGCAAAAGACAAGTACAATGAACAGAAATATAAAGATTTACGCATATCCCATCTTCCCGAAATCCGGACGTTCATTGGCTGAGCCTTCCATGAGAATTTGCAGAATAGGATAGAAGGCAACGCAAAGCCAACGATGAAGAAAGAGACTTTCCTGACTTGGGCAGACAGGTCACTCGGTACTAGTTTGTCCCAGAGTGGTATGTAAATAATGGAATGAAAGAACTCTCCATCCGATAAAGGACGCACCATATTTTATGTTATTTTCATTTTTTTCCTTTATATGGTGGATAAATTTATCGTTTTCAATAACTATTTCAACGGACTATATATTGCCAGATGGATATATCAACGATAGAGGATCAAGTGACTCAATTGGAAGGGCCCAGGCGCCGTCATCTGAAAGAATGAGAATTCAGAACGAGCGAAGCTAACGCAACGTTACGAAAGCAGGATGGCTTCTATTGGTGCCCGGCAGTTTAATTTATGATTATAAAACACGAATTTAATAAATTAAATAAATTTAAATTTAACAAATTAATATTATATCACATAATTAATTAATAATTATATTAAATTTAAATATAATTTTTTTAATTTATTTATTAATTTAAAATAAATTATTTAAAAAAATAATTATATCTAACTAAAAAGTCGTATCTAAATAAATAATTATTAAATATAATAATTTTAATTTTTTATATTTTATATTTAATTTATATTTAAATAGATAATTAATTAAATAGATAAAATTTTATATTAATTAATTAAATAAGTTGAATGAGTTAGATCCAATTAATTATTCAATTATCATAACTAATAATTATATGATATTATGTCACATATTTAATAAATAAATAATATAATTATTGGCCCGATGACAATATCTAAGGGGGAAATGAATTGGCATTTTATAAAAAATTTAATTTATGAAAATTTTTATTGAAAATTTTGAATGCAAATAATAAACAAGCTTAATTAATATACAATTTTGTCTAATAAACAAATTATATGCAGTGCAATAAATATTAAAAAAAGAGAGAGAAAATTATAAATATAGATTTATAGTGATTCAATAATTAAGACTTGCATTCACTTTTTTAATTTTTCTATATACTAATATTAGCTTTTTTCCTTGTTTGTAACAGATCAAATAAAACTCCCTTATAACTCCTTCAATATGGAAGGCAACTTGATATAATTTTCTTTCATAAATAAATAATAATTTAATATAATATTTTTTATTCGAATGAAAATTTACCCAAAAATTACAATAATAAAATTTTTGTGGTTTTTCTCCATAAAATAAATATTATAGTATGCTCATAATAGATTTCGCACTGTTAAATATTATAAATTTTTTTCAAATTCTTGCCTAATTGATCAAAATATGCAATCTTTATAAATAAATATTTTATTTAAACTGAGGAGATTGTTCATATTTGGCTCTAACGGCCCTTTACAATATATTTAATATTTGCATTTATTTTTTACAAAAGTTATTATTGAAATAATTTAGCCTAAAAAGTTTCAACACTTTCTTTTAGGGTGCCAATATTTTTTTTATATATAAATAACTATATCGATTGAATTTTTTTATATATCAATCTCATAAAAATAATCGATTTGATTTGATATCTGAGAAATTTTTAAACAAAAAGTGTCAATACTTCATTCCCAAATATCGATTTGATTAACTTGTAATTTTAATTACTAACTATCGAAAATTTAAATATAATCGCATTCAATTAAAGATACTGACGCTTTTCGCAGAAATATCGATTTGATCATCTTATAAATTCTTTTAAACTCTTAAGAATTTCTTGCATATCAACTTTTAGTCCCTTTGTTATAATAATATTGATATTGAAATTTTTAATTACCAAAGTGTGATACAATCTTTGAATGCATCGATTTGGTTCACTTTATAATTTCTTCTTAATTTTTAAAATTTTGTATGTATTCGTATTTCTATTTAATATATCAATATTTTCTATAACGAATCAATCTCCTCAACTTTAAGTATCAATATGATATACTTAATACTTAATTTCTTAAAGGAACTATTAGCAAAACACTTTGTACCCTAAAATCAAGCTTATACAAAAATATTTTAATACCCTAAAATCAAGCTTATACAAAAATATTTTAAGTAATTTTAACTAATTAATCAATCTAAAAAACACATGATTTTTAATTTTAAACATCTCAATTTCAAAAATAATTAAATACAAGATTTTCACACTATTCATCATCAAATATCAATTCAATTAAATAAATTTTAACTAACTTTTTATCAATTGTCATCATTTATTTATTAATTTATGATTACACGATATTATTAAAAATATATTTATGCATCGTAAGTGACACAATTAATAAACCAGTTTTATTTAAATTAAAAAATTTTTAATACGATTAATAAATAAATTAAATTTAAATTAATATAAAAAAATATTATAATTTTATTAATACAACACAAATGTAACACCTTTATCTATATTACCACGTCCAATTTCTACATAGCATTTTAATAAATATTTAGAAGACATGCCTGGGATGAGATGTAATTCCCACTTGCTACGAGAAAGGAAGGAGAATTCCTTCCAAGGGAAAATCGTAGACAGGATTGCACGGGTAAGCGGGGGAGAAAAGTATGAATTTGGCAACATTGACTTGTTAACCATAATATAAAAAAGAGATTATCTGAGCATTAAAGATTTATAGAATATAAAAAATTTTAAATAGTATAAAATTTATTTTAAAATTAAAAAATTGAGATATAAATTTGCGAATAATATAAATATTTTTAGTAAGAATTGATAACTAATATCTCAAGAGCTCGATCATATTTACAATATTCATTTTATATAATAATTACATATGTTTGATTGGAGAGTTTTAATTTATAAAAATTAACTAAAAAATTTGGATATGTTGATGTGAATATGATGTGAGATTCTAGATCCTGAGTGTTGTATAAGAAATGTTTTTGATTGTCTTGAAAGCATAAATTTCTCTTTATAGAGTAGCGAAAGCTCTCAAGGCTTTCGTGCACTAGAATTAAGGACAGGTATTTTTCCTATTATATTAATTTAAACCTAAATTTTTTTATCGACTAAAAACGTATTAATTTTTAAACTATAAAGCCAAAAATTAATTCAAAATGTTTTTTAAATTAATTCAATTGTTAGTTTGAATTAATTTAAATGGGATTTATTCACCTTCAATCTTTTAAAATGGATAGTTGGTTAATTAATTTAAATCAAACATGTCAATTTTTAAAATATTTATTTAAGAATCAATTTAATTTTTTTTTTAAATAGGATCGAATTAGATATGCTAACCCCTTACAAAAATCGGATAAAATCCGAAGATACATACAAAATTTCAAGGCAAGTGGCATAAGAAGCATTACAGAATCTGCTCTTGGATCTAGAAATTTGCAAACTACCTATCCCTTCAGCCTTCTACCACGAGTCGGCCTTCTACCACGAGTCGGCTTCCTGATCACAAGTGAAGTGATAACATCAAGTTGCTAGGCTATAACTTAATTAATTATAGCATTAATCTTAAATTTTGACTCCACTAAATTAATGCAC
This sequence comes from Trichilia hirta, assembly GCA_035221805.1. Taxonomy (NCBI): domain Eukaryota; kingdom Viridiplantae; phylum Streptophyta; class Magnoliopsida; order Sapindales; family Meliaceae; genus Trichilia; species Trichilia hirta. The sequence continues at coordinate 4,096,539 of JAWDEX010000010.1, read as the reverse complement.
GTAGAAATCAAATTTAATTTGATAACATTTATATTTATTTTAAAAATTCAATAAAAAAAAATATTGAAATTGATAATAAGTCAATATACACACACTGTTATTTCATTAAACTTTAGATATTTTTAATAAATTAAAACATAAAACATTGATTATAATTTATAAGTAATGATTTTAAATAAAATTAATTTTGTTAACGAGTGTTCTTAAAGCACTTATTAAAGTTTTTTAAATGCATCTATCTTTTACATTTAAGAAATTAACAGAAGAGTAGACATCTCCTCTTTATAATCAACAAAAGGCTGTGAACTATGTATGTATACTTGAAGGTCAATGAAGGGATAATTGGAAAAGCAACCATGTACCCAATTATTATTAGAGTGCTCGCCATCCCATTGATTGAGTAAAAAATAACTAATTTATATCTCATTGTGATATTTCAGTATTACAAAAATATTTCTTTCCCCACCAACCACTTAGTTATTTGTTTCTTTAAGATAGGTATTTGTTTGTTATTTAGGAAGTTAATTTGCTGCTTAATTTGTAAGTGTGTTATTAATTATGTTAATTAAGTTTCAGGAATTCATTTACCTGCAGATTTTGTTAATTTAGGCAAACGTGGAAATGGAATAAAAATGGAACCAAATTTAGTCAATGAAATCAATTTGCCAGAACAAAGTCTTACTACATACCCTAAAAATAGATGCAGCTGCCAATCTTATCAATTGTCACCTTCAGAACTTAACGGAAAAACCGTTCATTTGTTATCATGGAAACTATACATATCAAATCACAAGGAAAAATAGAAACTCAGGTTAGAAAATATTGCCATTTCCTTTTCTCTCTTCCTGTGGTAGGAAAGAGGGGAAACTCTCCTGCTTCCGATATCTTTTTCTCTGAGAAAATTTAAAAAAATAATGGGTTGTGGAGAATCAAAACATGATGTTGCTACTGGGAATACAATCTCCAGGAAGAAATCAAACGCTGGAGAGCAATCCAGGAAGAGCAAAGACACAAAAGCTGTACTCGAAAAGGAAAAGGAATCATTACTGGTGCAGCAAAAAGAAGATGATCAAAATGTTAAGAATAATGTAGTAAATGGAGACCGACCTGCGGCTGAACATGTAAATTATATAGCAGAAAACACAGAACCAAAGGAGGAAGATAACAATAAAGAGAAACCTGCAGAGAGATTTATATCAAAAGAATCGCCAAACAGATATTTTTCTTCGAGGAAAGAAGAGGAATCTGTGGATGGTATTGTTTCAGACGGAAAATCTGAGAAATCCGAGTATGACTCACCTCGTACGGAAGCCGGAAAGGAGAGTTTGTTAAACGACGTCGAAAATATTGACAAAGTTGATAATGCTGCAGAAGAAAAAACAATACCAGCTGAAACCGAAAATGGTTTGTAAATTAAGTAATGAAAACGGAATAATACATGCCTATGTTTGAGGATTTCATTTTGTGCATTTTAATTAATAAATTAATGCTTTAATATACGTACAGCAGAGAATGCAAGTGCGAAGAAAGAAGAGAACTTGGTCGAGGAAGCAGAAAAAAAACCAGCAACAACTATTGAACAAGTTTCAGCGGCAGCCAGGGTAGAGAAGAATCAAGATAATCCTGAAAAGGTATTTAAGTTCCCAAATTCTTCATTTTGAGTTTGATAAAAAAGTTCGGACAAAAACTTATGAAGTTTCTGTTTGTGCAGGAACATTCGGTTGCTCCACCAAGCAGTTAATCGAGGATTTGAATGCTGTCTGAATGAAAAATTAGAATGCGTAAAGCTTTTGCTGCAAATTCTTTATGTGCTGACCAAGTGTGGTGTTTGTCATTCTGTTAATTTAAAGTATTAATAAGGCTGTAATTCAAGAAAACAACTGGGCATTTTCTTTCAGAATTTCACGTGTTTATTGTGGCCGTGGCCTGCTAAGTCCTGCCATGATAGCGAGATATAATTAGTACCATTTTCGTTGCAATTCCCAATATGCTTGATCTGTGTTTCAGATTGACAAGCTCCAAAAATGTTAAATTTTAATTAAAAATAAATAAATTTTATTTAAAATTTATATTACTAAATATCTTTTACAATTTATTTTCTAGAATTAATTTTCATAATTAAACAGAAGGCATCAGTATAAAACATGCTATAAAATTCAGTCCGAACATTCATACTGCTGTATTTGTAGTTTTATCTTTAAATCAAAGCGTAAGTTTATGGGTTAAGATATGAAAGTTCCAATTGGACCATTATTAAAACCTTCATATTTCAGTGTTTATATTTTCTCAATTTAATATCTGGGTAATACTTATGCAATTTCCATATGGAACGACGAAAATACTGCCACAGATACAATAGAAAGCAATTATGCCCAAGCAAGTAATTGAAAGACCACATCAGCATTACGACTAAATGGAAGAAATCCGTACATGTATTAACAACGAAGAAAAAATAGGCACATAAATTAGCGCTATACACACGGATTATGTACAGGATTTGCGTGCGCAATACACACCGAACCCTGATTCAATGATATCAGTCAGCTACACCCACCTCAAAGGAAGAAAGAATCTTGTTTGAGGCTAAATTTCAAAATACTACAGATGTTTGCCTTCAGTATCCGAATCCGTTTTCATTTTCAAAATAGGGATGGCAGGAGTTCTAGACAGAATAAAGTTTCCTTCGGGATCAGTCTTGCCATACTCTGCTACACCAGGATCCATTACAATTCCACATGATCTCCATGTATCGCACCCTAACTTGACACCAAAGTAAGTCAAATGATCTGAAATGCTGTTCCCAGTCACCGACCTGCTACATGATGGGTCTTCACCCGAACCATCACAAATTTTTTCAACTTCACAAACTAAGCTTCGCAGTCCAATTTTATATAGCCATACCTGCAAGTAAGAACAAGGTCTCAAACATTTATAAAGTCTAATAAAGAGGAAGCTTTCAAAAGCCACAAACAAAATAGGCAATGATGATGATTCCTTAAGTCTCGTACAAGGGTGCTATCCTTAATGGACTAAGGTACAAGCGTAAGATGCAGGTCTATTTCAACAGATTAGATTTGTCTTATCGATAGACTCAGCAGTTTTGTTGACACTATACAAACTGCTTAAAAAATTAATGGGCATACTTGTTCAAGTGGGAGCATTCTTAAGAAAATAAAGTAAATTTTACCAGCTAAGATCATAATACTACACGCAATGGCTAATCCCTAAAAATGCAACTAAAAGTTTCATGTCTCATTTCAAGTTATATGCATAGGTAATCTGTAAGTCAGCAGACCATTACCTCTCTTGGGAAGTGATGGTATGTCTTTTGGGGGAAATAAGAGTAGTATGGAGGTAGGTGAGGTACGATGTCATGTTCATTTGTGACACGAATTGTATTTGGGACAAGCTGGGCATAGTAACTTGCAAATGCTGCATTGCCAACACGAGGTTGTCCAAAAGTCATGACCTGAACGTTTTGGGCTCCAATATTAACCTGGTAATAAACAAATATACCACAACACAACTTGAACAACTTAACAAATATCTGGGAGGAAATGAGAAAAGCAAAAACTTTAATGCAATAGGCTTGCTAATTCAAATTCATTCAGCAATCACTGGATCCTCAAAACAACAAATATGAAAACAAAACAATCATAACAATTATCGGAGTAATGCCTACTAAATCTATATATAGTGTTTCAGTTGTGTCAAAAAGGGTTTATTAATAATTACTGTGAGATCAAGTGCGCAAAAGGCAGCCATAGCTCCTCCCATTGAATGCCCTGTCACCATAATGTTAAGGCCTTCATATATATCATTTGCTCTTTCAACAGCATTTACAATTCCAGGGCGAATGGTTGTATTGTGGTAGGCACTATAAAATCCCCGGTGCACCTGAAACAATACAAAAATAACAAAGATCAATGTACAACTCGACTTCACTAAACATCAATCAGGGTATATGAATCATTTTCCCCAATTTCCCACCAGGAAGGCCATATATTGATTTATCATTATTAACACCTACATTAATACAGAAACATTCCTCAAGCATTTTGCCAGTACTCACCATTGCATCAGGCATGCCAGGGTAGTTTAAATCAAGCTGCTGCCAGAATAAGTCTTCAATCCAGTTCTGTATACTGCAAATGCAAAAGGCAGTACATCAATTCAACAGTAAATGACTTGAAAATTATATCCATCAATTTTACAAATGCTACTTGTCTCTCAATTTTCCATTGTCTGCGGACTCTATATTTTTGCATGGCAAACAGTGCAATTGGTTGCATATCAACCAGCACAATTTGTTAAGAATCCTCATTAGTTGTTTACTCAATTTGTAAATAACCCATGTCAAACACATCATTCAACAGAAATTAAAAAAAAAAAAGAAATAAACACGGACATTGGTACCTGTGCTCTTGCGTTCCTCTAAAGGCAATAACAATAGCATTGAGATCCTTTGAGACTCCAACAAATGCCTATTAATTAACAATCATGTGTCAGAATTAAAAACACAAATGACATATACCAAAGGGATCTGTGGTATTATTTAAATACAAACAAACTGAAAAAAGCACCTGCAAGCAATGTTGGACATCAACAATCAGCTCTACAATTTCAAATCCCTGTTTCCATGTAAAAGAGGGTTAGAAAATTTTATTTGGAGCAAACACCTTCTTAGAATTGGAAGTGAAAAATATTATACAAATCCAAGCACCGTGGTTAGATCATCACATCTTGGGCATGTCCAAGTAAACAACTCTGTCAAATCTGACATGTAAACCTGCAATAGCAAAGTTTGCTTCATTAATGAAAGCAACAAATCTCCGAACAAAAAGCCTTTGGTGGTTTATTATAAGTATCTCAGCATTGCACTTAGAACATGAATCCACCCTCATATTAGTTGATCCTTATGGTAATGCCTTAAAGTGAAAACGATATACCAATGCCCAGATGAACTTACAGAGATCCATTGAAAATCAAGTCAACCAGGTATAGATAAGATATGCATATTTTAAATTAAACAGATTGACTTGTCATTATTAAATAAGGAAGAAAGGGCAGGAGAGGGGGACCAGTTGGCCCACTAAATCCTAAGCTTAAAATTCTATATAGGCTCTAGCGAAACACTTGATGCCACCTTTTGTTTAAGTCATCAATTTTTCCTGTATCTTATGTTTGACTAAGAAAACAAAAGTCTTCGTGGTCTTGAAGTTATAGTACAGATAATAACAAGAATAAATCATACTGAATTGTATCAAAGAAATAAAGTCCAAAATCCCCCAATACTAGCATTCAACATCAATGTCGTAGGGAGAGAAAAGAAACTTACTGCAGATGCGTATTCCACTAATATTGTGGCAAGAGTATGATTGTAAACATGGGGATTATGCCCGTGCTTTACCTTAATTTCTGTAACAAAACATTATTAGAATAAAATAAAAGAATTTCTCCCTAAAAACTCAAGTTTCACGTAAGCCGACCAAAGGCAGCAAGATTTTAACATAACACAACCCCCGATTCAACAAGACATCCATTGTTTGCTCACACTCCAATCTTTCAGTCATTCATCAATGATGATAATACCTCACCACTCTGTGTGGATTACAAAAAAATAACAAATACTAAAGACAGAAAAATCATCGACATTCACTACTTAATCTTACTAATATTAACAATTTTGTGGCCAATACAATATCAGAGCTATTTTTGATGATAAATGTCACTCAGTGCTCAATTGAATCAACAATAAAATTAACTAAAATAAAAAGTTAAACTAGTATCAACAACAACAATATTAATGAGTACAATAATCACCTCTGCCACAAGAGAAGGTAAATAGACACACAAACACCAACGATATTAACCATCGTTTATGCTCCATATTCTGCAAGAACAATCAATTAAAGGATTATTAACATAAAACCTCATAAGAAAGAAGATATAGCAAAAATGAAATCACAATTCGATAACGACCAATTCGGACCTGGACGACTCCCTCGGTCCGAAACTTGTAGCTCCGACAAAGATCAGATCATTCCGTTTCCGTTGACCGCAAAGTTCGGGGTGATTGCGACTCTCGATTCGTGATTTCTAATCCTTGGTGCGAATATTCTCTTCTTTGAGAATGGAGGACGAAGGAGTTACATAATGATGGCAACCATGATAAAAATAAAATTTAGAATTTAAAAAATGTAAGGAATTGCGAGGGGAAGAAAAAGGAGAGGAATACGTATTTCGCTGGACGTCGCTGGACTATTTTTGTCCCTGTGTTTTATTTATCATATTGCCTGGTTTACCCTCGTTGAATTGCGGTTGTTGAAGGTTTACGTGAATTTTTATTGTCGGTTGGATAATGCATTATGGTAATTCGACCAAACGTAACGTCCATTATCTGCTACCGGTAGCAGTATCTTGTTTATATTAGATAGGTTTGAATTAGGTGAGGTGTGGCTATCGTACTCTCTTTTCCCTCTTTTCTGCTTCTAATTTCGTCGCGATTTGATAAGGAGCTAGTCACATCTAATTTCGCACGCAGCCTGCACATGACCACTGACAGAGACAACACAGTACAGATAACGATTACCTAGCCCAAGGTTCCGCTGCTTGGAAAATTGGGCTCGATAAACACTCCCCGTTTTCGCCCAAAATATTTCCACCGACGCATTATTCACATTTTTTACAATATATAAATAATATATACTAAATAGGTAATACAATTATAACTCGACTAATAAATGTGATCAGTTATAATTTTTAACTTTTAACATGACTATCAAACGAATCAACATAAAATAAGTAATACCTTTCCTTTTTTCAAACACGACATGCCAACTTATTAGCAGGGATTTATGTGAAATTCAAAATAAAAAGATAAATTGAGTGACTAACCTATTTATTAAATTATTAAAATATATCTTTAATTATCATCGTACTAAAATTTAGTGAAAAAATATATTATTAAGTCGCAACAAAAACGACTTACCAGTTCATTACAGTCAAAGTACATTTTTTGTATTAAGACGTCATGGTTACATAAGTACATTTAGTATTTGCTACATAACTACCAATATAATATAAAAATAAAAATCTTAAATGCTAATTAAAATATAAATAAATATCATTAAAAATTTGATTTAATAAACATATTTTTACAACTTTATTTTTAAAGTAAAGTAAAATCTAGTTATATTAAACATATCTTGGATATTATATTATTTGGCAAAGGAACCCATAACATACCAAAATTTTTTTTTATCTATTTAACATATTCTTTTTAACTATCATTTTCACATTTTTTAGAATAATAATAATAGCATAATTGTTCACTATTTGGTGTGCGTGAATTTTTTGCACTTCAAAATTATACTTTGTTTAGTTTTTTAGTTGTTTTAGTATTAACTGTTGCGATATATTTTTTAATAAATTTGCAAATTAAAGCGTATTTAGGCAAATATTTAAGTAATTATTTTATTTACAAATAAAAGTTTAAAAAGTATATATTATTTTTTTTAACATACGTTACAAGTATTCATATTATTATTTCAAGAACATAAAAATTAAACGTTTTGATTTTTACACATGCTATTCATCGCTTGACTTGTGGATTCGTTAACTTCTTTTTTCTTTTCTTTTCTTCTGTATTGTTATTTTGACAAATAGAATTATCTAGTTTGTAAAATTAGCGTCATTATTATTGTCAATATAAATTTTATCAAAGGATATAAAAAAATAATAATAAATTGGATGCTATTACAAAAATGTGTGGGGAAATGTTACCACCCCTATTACAGTTGAAATTTGAATGTGCATGATGCTTTCGAATATTTTGGAATGTGCTTAGCAACCACTGGCCCATGTACCCTAGCCCAAGCCGGTTGGCTAACCAGACCTGGCCAGAACCTGGGGAGGGAAATAACATTTCCACCATAAATGGCGGGAAATCCCCATTTCGGACCTAAGCCCACGCAAAACCGCACATTCCTATTTGCCAAATCCAACGTCTACGCCTATCCATGAATATTCCACGCCTAATTTTCACATCGGACTTCTAATTTCAAAACTATATAAAGTCGGTTAGCTGGCTTATTTCGTGTCGCTTTCTCAAAAAAAGAAGCCCTCGAGCTCCGGAAAAGAAAGCAATGGCAAAACCCTCGATACAGCGGGAATCTTCCGATGACGCCTTATCGGACGGCTCCTGTTCGTCGGAGGAAGAGCAAATCAACGATCAGATTAACGAGGACGACGAGGAGGAGCTAGAAGCCGTTGGGCGCTCGGTTGGTTCCGAGGACGACAACTCTCCGGCCTCGGACGACGACGTCCCCGCCGACGGAGATGACATTGAAGAGGTGATCCTACGTTTTATTCCTCGATTGTTTCTGTGCGATTCTGTTTTCCTGTTAAATATTTACTTGATTGATCTGAGTTAGTTGTCCGTGCGATCGTTAGGGTTTTCTCAGAAAATGTTGTTGACTGAGATAATCAGAATGAAAGAGGATGTTTTGGGAAATTCGGCTGGAGATATTTTGCGTATTGTGTATGAATTTACTGCATCTTTATAGATTTTAACTCGCAGCTAAAATGAAGTGAAAAAATATAATTTTTGTCATGGGCATGGAGTTACTCAGTTTAAACGAATTGTTGCTCCAAAATGCTGTAATTTGACAACATTTTGAAGTTTTGTTATTTGTATTCTTATATTTACTAGTATTTCATGGTTAGTGACGGTGTTTGTATCCCGTGATCTTATATGTTTATATAAAATTTCCATTTTACAGCCCACGATACTTCTTCCTTTAGTTTTTTTTTCTCTTGCTTTCTTGAACTTGTTTCAAGTTGCACTTCCACTTGACACTGTGCTTTTCAATAAAGTTTTTTCTCTTTATTTCTGGCTGCAGGATGAAAATGGTGGGGTTGATGCAGAGATTGGCAAGCGTGAAAAGGCCAGACTTAAAGAAATGCAGAAATTGAAGAAACAAAAGATTCAGGAAATATTGGATGCACAAAATGCTGCTATAGATGCTGATATGGTATGTTTGCTATTTGTTAAGTTCATAGCTTGATGTTGAGAAATGATGATAATGGTCAACTAATTGATGCTTGGTTTAATGGCAGAACAACAGGGGAAAGGGCCGACTGAAATATCTACTGCAGCAAACAGAGTTGTTTGCCCATTTTGCCAAAGGTGATCAATCTGCATCACAGAAGAAGGCAAAAGGAAGGTAGGTCTCATGGTTGTTTAGGAAGTTGTACAGTGTTTTTTTCACTCACTTTCCACTCCATATTTCCTCAGCTAGCAGTAGATTGTTGAAGATTTTCTATTATAGAATGTTGGCTGAACTTAATGAGTTTGACAGTGACCTCTTGACTGAATATTTTTGGCTTTAATGTGTAAATTCATGAGCTGTTATATCTTACATCGCCTGCAATGTGGCCAAAATTGTATAGTTGCTGCCTTTTCTGATGCACAACACAGGATGCTAGACTGGGTATACTAATACAAAATAAACAAATGCATCCAGTAACTTTGTTTGTTAAGAAATGATCTAGAGCTGTCACAAATGGTTATAAGGTCAGAAAAGACGCAAAATGAGTGGCTTATTGAATTAAAACATGCTGTAATTTAAAAAAAGTTGCTTTAATCCAGTAACATTAGGTGTTAATTTATCATGTTTTTTATTCAAATATACATTTATATTAAGCTATCCTTTCCCATGATACTGAAATTTAGGGGTCGCCATGCATCAAAAATAACCGAAGAGGAAGAGGATGAAGAATGTCTCAAGGAGGAAGAAGATGGTTTATCTGGAAACACGCGATTGGTAACACAACCCTCTTGTAAGTGCTCTCTCCGAATGCATGCATGTGTTGTTTGTGCACATGGAAGTGTCTGAGTGTAAGTATCTCATGAATTTATTTATAATTTCTGACCATATATCATGTTTCAATGGTGTTATTTTTGCTTCTGTTATTCTTGTTATTTTCCTTGGGAACTTTTAATGTACTTCTCATTTACTTTTGTTATTTTGAAGAGCAAACTGAATTTTGTATGATTACTGAGAAGCGTGTTTAAGGAACAGTTTACCTTCTGAGCTGCCCTAGATGTTAGTCATTTTTTTTGATGTATTAGTTACCTTTGAGTCCCATCAGTCACATACTGATCTTTGAATATTTCTCTCATTCTAATTGGTGTTTTTGGCTATCCGGGTAGGTAAATGCTCATTATTTGAAATTGGAATATTTCAAATCATGCATATGTTTGTTTGTGTGCTTTTCTCGTTTTTGTTCTCGCTGCTTTTTTTTTTTT
>JAWDEX010000010.1:4036206-4086217 GCA_035221805.1 Trichilia hirta | reverse complement strand
CAGTCAAGTGCCATGCCATTTGAGCGCTACTAACATTTATTTTTCATTATTTGCAGGCATTCAAGGAAAAATGAGGGATTACCAACTTGCTGGATTGAACTGGCTTATACGGTTATACGAAAATGGGATAAATGGTATTCTTGCAGATGAAATGGTGGGCATGAGAACTGTGACCTCTGATATTGATCTTTGTTAACCTGATTGTATGCATGTATATAGTGGATTCAGTGCTTTGACCTATGGTCTTTAACTTTTTTTTGTTGCATCACCAATGATTTTCTTTAGTAATGATATGTTAATATTGGTTGTTTCTGCTTTAATCCAGGGTCTTGGTAAAACCTTGCAAACCATTTCCTTGTTGGGCTACCTTCATGAATTCAGAGGAATTACTGGCCCTCATATGGTAGTTGCCCCAAAATCTACCCTTGGTAACTGGATGAATGAAATCCGTCGTTTCTGCCCAGTTTTGCGAGCTGTAAAGTTTCTTGGAAATCCTGAAGAAAGGGTAAATCAGTCTGAGTATTGTTTATTCAGTAATTTTGTGTACTATTAATGTTTCTATCCTCTAAATATTTGTTGTTGTTTTTCTTTTTGTGTGCAGAGACATATACGCGAGGAGTTACTGGTTGCTGGGAAGTTTGATGTCTGTGTCACAAGTTTTGAAATGGCTATCAAAGAGAAATCTGCTTTGCGTCGTTTTAGTTGGCGTTATATTATCATTGACGAGGCCCATCGAATAAAGAATGAAAATTCTCTCCTTTCAAAAACAATGAGACTATATAACACCAATTATCGCCTGCTTATCACTGGTACTCCACTTCAGGTACTAATCATCTTGTGCATTTAGTAGGGTTATGATGTTTTCTCTGTTTGTATTCAGTTCATGGCCCTTCTGACTGCATATATATGCTTGCCAGGGAGTTTTACAGGAAATTATGGTTAATGTTGGTGGTAGCCAACTCTGATTGGTTTGGAGTTAAGTCTTGGTAGTTGGTTGAGCATTAACTTCAATTCTTTCTAAGTGAACTCTGGGCATTCTGTAGTGAAATTGGCTTTGGTGCTTTGGCTCCATTCAAAAGGAATGGTCTCAGGGCCATCCCCAAGCAATGCCCTGTGATGCACATTGACAAATAGTGTTAGTTATTTCTGTAGTCTACTGTTTCAAAAGGAGGCAATCAAGGATTTCTGACTTATTGTCTTGTTTCGTTACTATCTTCTTGGTGGTACAGCAGAGTTATGCACAATTAACCTGTGTAAAATGTATAAATTTCCTGGCGTTTGGATGATTTTAATGATGCTTTTGACCATATATAACAACATATAGTTTGTCTCAGCGCCTTTTCCTGAGCTTAATTCAAGAATGTTCATTCTTTCAATCACAATAACTCAGTTATTTTGCTTTTGTATTTGTAAATTATTATAATCTTTTTTTGCGAATGTCAAGCTAATTTTATTTGTGTGGTTTTGTTGCTGTGTTTTCTAATGTGCAGAACAATCTTCATGAACTGTGGTCCCTTCTTAACTTCTTGCTTCCGGAGATCTTTAGTTCGGCTGAAACTTTTGACGAATGGTTCCAAATTTCTGGTGATAATGATCAGCAGGAAGTTGTCCAGCAACTTCACAAGGTAATTGCTCCATCATTTCATCATTATCGGTGCATTATATTTCATCTAATAACTTATATTTTCTGTGTTTATTCACTTTTTAAGGTCCTTAGGCCATTTCTTCTTCGAAGACTGAAGTCAGATGTCGAGAAGGGTTTGCCTCCAAAAAAAGAAACTATACTCAAAGTGGGAATGTCCCAGATGCAGAAACAGTACTACAGGGCATTGCTGCAGAAAGATCTTGAAGTTGTGAATGCAGGTGGGGAACGCAAACGTTTACTGAACATAGCCATGCAACTGCGTAAATGTTGTAATCACCCATATTTGTTCCAAGGGGCCGAGCCGGGCCCTCCATATACTACTGGGGATCATCTTATAACTAATGCTGGTAAGCTTTTCCTTTTTGATCATTTTTGGGCTTTTGGTTTATGAAATTGTCATCTAACTAAAATTTCTTTTTCAGGTAAAATGGTTCTTTTGGATAAGTTGCTTCCAAAGCTAAAGGAGCGTGATTCTAGGGTTTTAATATTTTCTCAGGTAAGTTATATATTGCTAAATTTGTGACTTTGCCCATGTACATGACTGTGAAGGTTATTCTATGTTCTTTTGTATTATGCAAATTATGCAGAATGTGCTAATATCATTTTTCTTTCCCTATTTGTATTTTTTCCCGGGGTTTGGTTTTATAATTTAGATGACTAGGTTACTGGACATTCTTGAAGACTATTTAATGTTTTGCGGATATTTATATTGTCGGATTGATGGCAATACTGGAGGAGAAGATCGAGATGCTTCAATTGAGGCCTTTAATAAGACTGGAAGTGAGAAATTTGTGTTCCTGTTATCAACTAGAGCTGGAGGACTTGGTATTAATCTTGCCACTGCAGATGTTGTCATCCTTTATGATAGTGACTGGTGAGTCTCTTTTATTTGTTGTGGTGGTGCTGTTGATTTTCTTTGCATGTGCTCTATTGTTGAATGATGCTAGGAGATCATTGCAGGAATCCTCAAGTTGATCTGCAAGCACAGGATCGTGCCCATAGAATTGGTCAAAAGAAAGAAGTTCAAGTGTTTCGCTTTTGCACGGAGGTTTGGATTTTTTCTTTTTTTGATATATGAGATCCACTTTGTAAATATGAACTCTCATTTGGATTAATTTCTGAACAGTATACCATTGAGGAGAAAGTGATTGAGAGGGCCTATAAAAAGCTTGCCCTTGATGCTCTGGTGATTCAACAGGGACGATTAGCTGAGCATAAAAGTAAGTGATTCTGCATTACTAGCTTGTAAAGACATTAGTCATAGATTTTCATGCCTTAACTTCTTCTCTTGGGGATCCAATGCAGCTGTAAATAAAGATGAGCTGCTTCAGATGGTGAGGTTTGGTGCTGAAATGGTTTTCAGTTCCAAGGATAGCACAATTACAGATGAGGATATTGACAGAATTATTGCTAAAGGAGAAGAGGCTACTGCTGAACTTGATGCGAAAATGAAGAAATTTACAGAAGATGCTATCAAATTTAAAATGGATGACAGTATGTTGTTTGATACTGGAGGAACTCCCTTCTAGTTTTAGTTATTTATAGTAATGTATTTTGTATGTGTAAATTTTAATTGGTTGGACCGTTTTGTTGTTGTGCAGCTGCTGAATTGTATGATTTTGATGATGAGAAAGATGAAAACAAGTTTGATTTCAAGAAGATTGTTAGTGACAATTGGATTGAACCTCCAAAGAGAGAGCGGAAGCGCAAGTATTGTTATCTAATCTTAATTTACTATGGTTTGCATTTATTTATCTTTCATTGGTTGGCATTATATATTTTTGTGACCTTTTATCAGTTATTCTGAATCTGAGTACTTTAAGCAAACAATGCGCCAAGGTGGTCCAGCAAAACCGAAAGAGCCTCGAATTCCTCGGATGCCCCAGCTGTAATCATCTTGTGAAATCAGTTATTTACTTGATTTCTTCTGTGTTCACAAATAGTATGATTTACTTTAATATTGCTGTGTACTGTTCCCAGGCATGATTTTCAATTTTTCAACACTCATAGGCTAAGTGAGTTGTATGAAAAAGAAGTACGCTACCTGATGGTGGGTATTATATGAGTTAGTATACATTTACATTCTGTTTTGTTCATCTTCAAGGTAGTTTGATTCTTGTTATTTATTCTCTCAGCAAACACATCAGAAGAATCAGTTAAAAGACACTATCGATGTGGATGAGCCTGATGGTAGTGGTTCTTTTTTCTTTTCCATTGCATAATTTGCTTCATTTTTATATATACTGCTAACTGTGTGTTGTATTTAGAAGTAGGAGATCCATTGACTGCTGAGGAGTTGGAGGAAAAAGAGCGATTGTTAGAAGAAGTGAGTAGAATTTGTGATGTATATTGGGTTTACACTTATTGACCCTTTATTTAACGCAGCTGTTGGTTTTATGTAGGGATTTTCTTCTTGGAGTAGAAGAGATTTTAATACTTTCATTAGGGCTTGTGAGAAGTATGGTCGGAATGACATAAAAAGAATTGCCTCGGAAATGGAAGGAAAGACTGAAGAGGAAGTTGAAAGATATGCTAAAGTTTTTAAAGAACGATACAAGGAGCTTAATGGTAAATTGCTTCCAGTTTCATGCTAGTCACTGATGTACAATGGATGCTTTTGTGGTTGAGATTTATGGTTTGAACTTTTAAGCTGTTAAGCTGTGTTGACAAGTATTAGTAAGAGGGTATGTGCCCTTGTGTCTCACTAGACATGATTGCTAACGGGTCTTGGACTCAAACTTTGATATGTTTTTGGGAGGCTCAGCCTAAAGCCATAGAAGAAATGAACTGAAGTTTGCTCCAAGTCCATTGCAGTGGGAGTTCTGTGTGTTAGTATTATCACTGCCTTGACAAGGCATAATATGTGGAAACATATATGGCTTTTAAAAAAAAAATTATATCTTTCAATTAGTTACATTTATATATGGGTGAATAAAATTTTGTTTGATTCAATTAGATGCAATAACTAGTTTCAAAAACTTTTGTGTGTTGATGATTCAACGAGGCTGAAGTTTTGTTTAAGTTGAACTGCTATATTGGCTGTCCGGTTCTGTTGCTTTAATTCTTGTTGGTACGGGCTGTTTAAAGAAAAAAATGTTTTGTGGTTGAATTGAAACCAATTTGGTGATTACATTCCTTTCAAGTTTTCAAATGGTAAATGCTATGATAATAGCTGTCCATTTTGAGCCATGTTCCAGTTTCATGTAATAACTTAATTCTTTTATCTAATATAGATAGTGTGTGAATGCTACAGATTATGATAGGATTATTAAGAACATTGAAAGAGGAGAGGTCAGAATTTCTCGGAAAGATGAGATTATGAAAGCCATTGGGAAGAAATTGGATCGCTACAAGAATCCATGGCTTGAACTAAAGATTCAGTATGGCCAGAACAAAGGGAAATTGTACAATGAAGAATGTGATCGTTTCATGGTGTGATCTCTGTTTGCAACGTAATATGTGATGCAAACTGCTATTTATGTTCTGGATCATAACTCTGTAATGACATGTTTATGTTGTCCATTAAATGTACAGATATGCATGGTTCACAAGCTTGGGTATGGGAACTGGGATGAGCTGAAGGCAGCATTTCGAACATCGCCCATATTTCGATTTGACTGGTTTGTCAAGTCCCGTACAACTCAAGAATTAGCTAGGAGATGTGATACCCTCATTCGGTTGGTGGAGAAGGAAAACCAGGAATATGATGAAAGAGAGAGACAGGCCCGCAAAGAGAAGAAGCTTGCCAAGGTTCTTTCTACGACTTACCTGTCTGTGTAATATCACATGAACTTGGATTAATTTGAAATGTTAATATTGGTTTCTGTTTTGCATTTGTTTATTTGGCAATATAATGTTTCCATTAGAATTTCTTTTCCAATGTTAATCTGTTTAGCTCATCCATTCAACCAGCCACAGGCTACAAAAAAATTAAATGAAAGAAATTAAAGCAAGGCATTATTTATGCAAGCTAGTCTCATTATGTTGTTATTTAACACTTTAGAGCATGACACCATCAAAGCGTGTTGGGGGAAGGCAGCCAAATGACAGCCCTAGTTCCTTAAAGAAACGAAAGCAGTTGTCAATGGATGACTACCTGAGCTCGGTATGTTTCTGACTTTACATGAATTAAGAATGTGCAGTGTCTACAAACTGAAACTTGAATTGTTCTTGTTGCAGGCGAAGAGGAGGAAATAATATATGACATATACAGCAAGCTTTGGTAAAACCTCTAATATTTTACTCTAAGCTGTATTCCAGCTGTAACTTTTGATTTTTGATATTGCCATTATGGTTCATTAGAACCCCGTAATCCAGTAGTACGAAAAGGGTAGGATTAGATTGTATTAGTCTTGGATAGTTGTATAAATGAGTATTTGAGATACTCTATAAGCTAATATATTTTATTCATTGGAGTTAATTTCATGTCAACGAAATATATGAATTCACTGCTTAAGGTGTAGGTAGCTATGGCATCAACCAAATTTCTTATTCGTTTTGTTCTTGACCCACTGTTGGAAGTGTAAAATGTGATTTATGCCTAACATATTCGAGATATTCTTCCAAGGAAAACCTATTGTGCCAAACTGATCTAAATTTCAGAGACAGAAATCCTGTTTTGGTCAGTGTGAATCGATGTAAAAACAATTTGATACAAAGTTTTGATTTGGCATGAGGTTTGTTCTTGATCGTGGTAGTGTACAACTAGTGAAGAGTAAGTTACTCATTTTTATAGTCATATTATCTAATAATGTGTCTTTGGAAGGATTTTAATTCAGAACTATTTCTTTTGCATCTTAGCAAAAGATGAAAAGGAGCAATAGAAAAATTTGTAAATGAATCTATTGATTTATAATTTAACTTGTCCTTATGATTACATATCTAATAACACGTCTTCTGAGTTTGGTACCTGTGGACTAGTTTTTTGTTCTCCGTACTTTTGTGTGACTGGTTTAGATGTTATTTTATGGTATATTGATCCAGTGGTTTTTAAAACTGACCTGTGTTTTGTATTTGTGGATCACGTCATGGTTTCCCGAGATCTTTTGTGGGTCTGGCACAAGCCCTGAACAGGGAAATGGCAAAAGTGTTATTTTGTTTCTTCAGATTAAACTGGAACCTTATCCCCATCGGTGATTGCCCCCCTAGAAACTGCTGTTGTGATGAGAATATCGTGCTTGCCAATTATTATTTTCGATTTGAGCTCGCTTATGGCCTTCATAACCTCTTCTGTTATAGTTTATCTTGCGTCTCAAAATGCATTTCAACTTTAACCAAGGTAATTTATATTCTTCAGGCGACGTATAGTTTTTAAAACTTCACTCTTTTATGGGCAAACAAAATTCAGTAATACCAAATATATGAGCTGAATGTCATTTAATTTTGTCATATTATTCCCCTTTATTGTCGCCTTGGTTGTTTGTCACCGTATTACAGCGTTGTTTTAATATATAGTGCGGCTTAAAAATTTCGGGAAGGTCATATAAATTTTTGCCGCGGTCAGTAAATCACTCCCCTCTTTTACCTTGCATTACTGAAGCCCAGCCACTCTGTGCTGCCAACCCTTATGACTAGGACACGTCTCCGTATCATGCATGCGGTTACACGAAGAATAATACGATCACGTATGAAAAATAATAACATGGAACTCTTTTTTGTATAAGCCGAATGCATAACTGACTCGAGAAATCCATACACAAGACTGTACGAGAAGACAAAAGATGTAACACCAATGAGACTTCCACACCAAACCCACTGAGTTTCCCCACTTACAGACAATAAATATACGGTGCAAAAATTAGACATCTTCCCAGATTGTCTATAACATCAACATCACATCAAAAAAAAAATAAATAAATAACACTAAATACACAGATTAACATGTCGCATACATCATCTGCAACTGGGTTCTCTTTAATACTCGCAATCAACACAGTAACCCACTTTCCCAATCCCTTCTTCAACTGCATCTCCTTCCTTCAACCACATAATTGAAGCATTCAGTTTGGTACTCAAAAACTAAAAGAGTGATATAGGACAAGCAACAACAGTCAAAGTTGGTTGAATGCAAGAACTCTTATTTCCCTGGTGGAAATGTAAACCAAGTCCTTGAAATGATGGTGCATCTGCAAGTTTTCTTCTCTTTCTCTGTCATTACCTAAGAATGATACACATTTCTTCCCTAGAATGATCAAGTCACAACGAGAAGCCTCCGTACAGTCACTCATTTGTGCCATCAAAGCTCCCCATTGCATTTGCCCCCTTTTTCTCTCTCCAGTTCTCACCCCATACTTTTGCCTCTGCCACAGCACGCTCTCTATCTAAACCACGATTCCTAGGAGAGTGCCTAGCTCTTCCAGTATTTACAGGGCTGTCTCTCTGTGATTCCTGTCGCTCTAAATCATCCACACCCCATTTTCTCCCAGATCCACAGCCAGTTTCACTCCGGCCTAACTCTGCACCAGTACTTAATTCCCTAATGTGGCCCCTCTTCCTGTAATCAGGTGAATTTTTATGGGTGGAAGGAGATCCATGCCGCCCAACACGTCCATGCTCGTCAGGGCTATCAAGCCCATCTGCCATACCCTTTCGGACATCCCTACTCCTAGGAGTAGATGGGCCAACCTTGTTACTTTGGTTGCTGCCTGCATTTGGATCATATGTTTGGGAGGCTAAATATGTAAGTGCAGTCACGACATCACCTATTAGAGGCCTTGTACCGGCTTGCTCCTGCAAACACATGGCTGCAACTGCAAGAGCTTGGTATAGCCCTCGCATTGGATACCGACCTTGCAATAGTGGATCTGCCATTTTGGGAAACTTCCTGCGATCTTTGAAGAGTGGCCGTGCCTGCAGGTCCATGTCCCACAAACAAAAAAAAAGAGAAAACTCATTTCATGATAATTCAGCAACATGAGAAAGAGCTGAAACCCAGATGTCATTATCATACATCAATATATATTTGAAAGAGCACTCCTCGCATTAAAATTAATGTAAGAATGAAGAGAACTGGTACTGACCCAGGCAACAAGATTATGCTCCCCTGGTACACGTGTATTATCAATAGCCTTCCGCCCAGTGATAAGTTCAAGAAAGACGACTCCAAAACTGTACACATCAGACTTAAGAGTGAGTTGACCAGTCATAGCATATTCTGGTGCACAATATCCATATGTACCCATTACACGAGTGGATACATGGGTTTTGTCACCAACAGGCCCCAGTTTTGCAAGTCCAAAATCAGATAACTTTGGATGATAGCCCTCATCGAGGAGGATGTTTGATGATTTCAAGTCCCTATAAATAACAGGAGGGTTTGCTTTATCATGAAGGTATTCCAAACCCTTAGCTGCACCAGCCGCAATCTTCATTCTTGTATTCCAATCCAATGGCTCCTTGTCAGTAGGTAAATCTGAAAACAAAATTTTAAATATAGTAATAAATGTGGTTTGCCAAAGTACGCTTGTCTAATTCAAAATTTGAACCTAAGTTATCAATTGCAAAGGTAGCAATAATTAGTCATCTAAGAAAATACTGCTAAAGTGAAAAGTGGTAAGTTGTTTCAAATCAATCTTGTAATTTAAATGCATGCTGAATCATGTCGTACTACATATAGTTGTGATTTCTATTTTCATAATAACAGCCGCATGTCAGAGAAAGTCGGTTTCGTGTCAATATTTAATCTTCAATGAAGAAAGCACTGGTTTACAAGACTATCGTTGTGATTTGGATGTGTAACAAGATTGTACAATCTAAATATCTGATCTCTGCAACATAATCTAACAAGTAGCCAGAGACGTCCACCAATGACAAGTTCAATTGACACATGATTTCATATGAAGGTGCTAGCATTTGCATGCTCATAACCTCCACAAAATATCCCTGTTCCCAACTTCTTATCCTAGTGATGCACCAGGATAGAGGAAACGAGGATAAATCACCAGTAAAACACTTCCACACGGTGAGTAGAAGCTAGATAAACATTTCAATAAATGAGCTAGACGACGCTTTAGACTAAACAACTCGAAAGAACATAGTTAATAAAGTTTTGATATTCCCGTAGGGAAAAATTAAGATAAAAGGTTTCCTTTTACTTAAGTTTCCTTTTGCAGTGAAGACGAATATCCCCAGCTTTTGGTAAAGACAATAAAACAACCAGACCCGCTCAGTTTTGTCAGGTGGAGATATCCAAATAAACATAATGGATACAATGAGGTTTAGCCACTTCATTCATTGCCAAATAAACATAATGGTTACAATGAGGTTTAGTACTTCATTCATTTCCAAACCTTTTTCCACTTAACTTGCTAGTTGCTAAATACTTACGGTTACCTAACTACATCAGAACAGCCTACCCAAAGCTATCAAGAAAAATATTCCATTGCTTTAATCACAAAAATAATCAACCAAGGGTTTTCCAGAACCATCAGATTAGTTGTCTTATAAAAGAAAGCTTGGAATTTACTATCAGTTCTCTGAGACGAAAAAAATCAATACACTAAGGTTTAATCACATAAGTGGATTTACCCAAAATCCTAATGCAGCAAAACAGGTAGAGACCAAATTGCAGGAAGGAAAGCAATTTGACTCGAATTCCCAACCAGAACTGCTCCAGAAAAAGAGGTGCACATGACAGAGATTATCAACTGAGGTGACAATCCTTGGATATTAGCAGCCAAGTTTTGGTCAGGATTATTTCTAGATGTTCCACATCAAACATCAAAAGTGAGAATCACAACATTCTTCCCCTATTAAACCTTTGCAGTATCCAAATCATAGAAGAAAATGACTTCTCTAAATTCAGCAGAAATGGATCCAAAAATTCGATTTTGCCTGAGAGGTGACAAATTATCTTAAAATCCTAATGGTCCTCTCTATACGTAGCACAAAACTTGCTTAAATAATTTTCTTAGTTCTACTCAGCGCTTTGATGCTCTACCCTACTAAAAAAACTCTAAGATGTGAAGCTTCCAGTAGTATTCACAAAGGCTTTAAATAAACTATCAATAAATTCATTTTCTCACAAACAAATAATATTGGAATGATGGACCCACCTACACATAGCCAAATTATATCCGCTTGACTAGGGAAAATAACATGAAAGGACTTAAGAAGTAATCCTAAATATGTAAATTAATTGCTCACATTTTAGGCCGATACTTATTTCACTATTGTACTAAATGACAGAACAATTGATCTAGGTTCAGGAAGTCTGAAAATAGAATAAGTATAATATTTCACCAACTAACCATGTAAATGATCTTCCAATGATCCCAATGGCATAAACTCGTAAACAAGTAGGCGCTGATCCCCATCTGCACAATAACCGATCAAATTGACAAGGTTTGGGTGGTGCAAGAGGCTAAGCATGAGAACTTCCACCAGAAACTCCCTATTTCCTTGAAGGCCATTCCGATCAAGCCGCTTGACAGCAACTACCTGCAAAAACAATCATTAGATGCAACCAGTAAGTCATCAAAGAATTGATGAAAATTTAGTACTGCATTTTCAGAACAATCAGAATCCAGAACAGACATAAATAGGTAGAAGTTTAATATTAATAAGATTATAAACCTAACAAATGTTGTATGACCACATGACAAGCACTAAGACATCTTTCAAATGATGTACTATGCACATTCCTTTCAAATAATTACACCTTACCTGTCCTGTACTCTCCAACTGGCCCTTGTAAACGTGTCCAAAACCCCCTTCACCCACTAGACACTCTGGCCTAAAGTTCTTGGTGGCAGCAGCAAGTTCTCTAAATGTAAATGTTTGTGCAGCAATATGAGCAGTTGGCTCTTTTGGTATACCTGGTTCCCTTTTAGGGTCAGAACCATTCCGAGATTTCGATTTCTCTACATAAATAGGTGAGTAAAAGAAGGTTAAAATATAAAAAACTTTTGGTATTACGGATATATAACTGTGAAGTAAATTTCAACAGCAGCTAGGCATAGAAT
This sequence comes from Trichilia hirta, assembly GCA_035221805.1. NCBI lineage: Eukaryota > Viridiplantae > Streptophyta > Magnoliopsida > Sapindales > Meliaceae > Trichilia > Trichilia hirta. Next base: position 4,074,610 of record JAWDEX010000010.1, on the reverse strand, counting down.
TTATTATAGAGGTTACACATAAGCCTCAATGTCTCTGCGTCATAAATCTACTCAGCAACCGTTATAGAACCAAACAATAAACACCACTCCATACTAGAAAATCGTGTAGCATGACAGACTATTTTGTACCAACTATGGGAGCAACCAAAGCTTGTGTATATCGTCAGAAATTTATCCGGAATATCATAATTTCTGACAAAGATTTCAATTAAAAGTCCTAAGATGTGGCTGACACTGCATTTGACATGTTTTTAATAGAAGCACAAAAAAATCAAGATAGAAGAGTTTGGTCCAGCTTCTGAGCACAACACAATTGTTAACCGTTGAAAATTTTAACTTAAAATGCACATAATATTATTTATGTGCATCTGAACCGAACAATTGTGGATAAACAGATAACATAACTATCAGAAAACAACTTAATTTGAGCTTCAAAAATAAAGCACAGATCCATTAACACAAGAATCAAATAGTAAAGCCAACATTAAAATTCATCAACTGAAATTCATGAAATAATTAAAACAATCAAAGCTCGAAAACCATACAGAAATCAAAAAGAAAAAATTATAAGAGACAACAACATCAAGAACAGATGCATCAGATCAAAGCGACAGCAAGCTCCAATAATAGCCCATCACCAAAACACTCAAAACAAAACCAAAAAACACAAAATTCAACGCACTCATTCGTCAGTGCAATCCGAAACAAGAAACCCAGATAAAATTCTCTCCAAAAACAACAAAAAGAAAGAAAAAATTTTAACCTGAACTAACTCTGCTGACATGGTTAGACTGATTAATTGAGCCATCTCTAGCTGAATCCTTCCTGCTTACTTCTTTCACACTACCACCTCCACTATTCTCCTTGTTATTGGATGATCCAAAACAAGGAAAACACCCACCCATGTCAAATCCAGATAAATCAGTGAAACTCCTCAACAAAATTCAAACTTTAACATAAATAAAACCTCACTCAATCTTAGCCATCATTTCTTTGAAAACACTAGAAACTCATCCAAAGACCTGACCATCAGATCAACTTCCTCTCCCAAAAATCTGTCTTTTAGGATCTTGAGTGTCCATTAAAGAGAAAGATCGAGACCCCAAAAAAGCAGATCAACAAATCGAAGAAAAACTGTGTTGGTGTGGTGTGGTGTGGTGTGCAAGAAGAGAAGGTAAAGAAAAGAAATGGAAATTAATTAATTAACCAAATAAAAAGATTTCAATGGTTAAAAGTGAAATTATCAATAATTATCCGGTAATTATGGTACTTATGATATGGAGAAAATCTCTTCTGAGCTAAATACCAAGTTGCACCTCATAATTTTTAAAATTTTCTTCTATTTTCACTTTTTGCTTTTCTTTTTTTACTTTTTACTTTTAACCCAATAATTTGAAGAATTTACAATTTTAACAATATCAGAGATAAGATGCATTAATATCATCATCGTCAGAAGGTGGGTCCCATCCAATGGGAAGCGCTTCGACCTGTGATGGAAATTCTTTACGACATGTTTAAAACTACGCAAAAGAGGACTTGTGTAATACTGATTGTCTACAACCGATTCTATTATATGCTCTAGATTTCTGACCGTTCAAAATGAAATAACCGCGAACAGCTTAAAAAGTGTGACGTCATCATGCTCAATCCCACCAACGTCCTTCCAAGTTGTTCATACTACACAGGTCCCCCGGATGCGGCTTCGTTTTAAAATGATGTGTTAATTATTAATGAAGTCCCCGTAGTATATTAAAATATTAATCAACTCCTCCTAATTTATTAAATTATTAACCCAGCCACAGGGTTGGAAGAAGTCTGTATTATCAAAAACGGTTGAAATTCGATACGAATTTGATATGCATAATGTGGGGTTTGTTTCAAAAAATAAAATATTATATGAAATTGAAAATTTCCAAACTGATATTCGCCATATTACAATTCAGTTCTGATTTATTAATTATAATTATATATAAATAAAATAAAATTTTATTATTTTTCTAAATATCGAATAAATTTAAATGAGCAGATGATACTCTATTAATTTTCATGCGTACTGCGTGTCTTTCACTCCAGCTTCATCATTCGTGTACATTCACAATATCTATACAAATAAATTAATTTTTTTTAATTTAATTACTAGCAAAATACACTAATGCTGACTTTTTAAAGATATTAATAAGTTGAATTGATATTTATCTTTAATTAAATAATATAAATGATAACTTATTAATAATTTTCTTTTACTGAATTCACCCATCAAACCCAATTTGAATGCAGGAAAAAAAAAATGATGTTAAACCATCTTATAAGCAAAAGATTTATCACTTATTTTTATTGAGATTTAAAATATTATCGCATTTTTTTTAATAATTATCACTTGTCCATCTTATGGGAGAGTTTTTTTTTCTCTTTATTTCAGTTAATTACATATGTATTCTTAAAAATTTATTTATACTGTAAATATTCGATTTTTTTTTTGAGTTTAAAATAATATTTTTACTAATATTATTTATCTCCTCTAATATTCAATTTCATTTAGTCTTAGTTTATGTTAGAATAACAATCTGCATATAAAAATATTATTTTTAGTATATTTTAATTATAAATAAATCATTGATTATATCACAAATATTAGTGTATCAATATAATATCTTGAATATTATATATTAATTTCAAAATATAATTTTTATCATACAGTCTATTATATTTGATTGATAACGAATAATAATGCAAATACAATCTTATTAAGATGTTAGTCTAATAAATTTCTTTTATTTTTTTTTATCTTTTATCTCATTTTGAAAAGAATTTATATAAAATAAATTGTGCTTAATAAAAGATAAAAATTTAAATAACATACTTAACTACACTCAGTTGAGAAAAAAGATTATAAATAAAATTATCAAATAAATAATATATTAACGCTAGTAATTACACTAATGAGCAATCTAATTAAGCTAACATCCACAATACTTTAAAAAAAAAAAAAATCTCCTTTTTCATCCTCTCCGCAACTCTCTTCCAAAAGCTTACTCATCCTTCCTCTTGTTCTTCTTTTTCTTTGACCACTGAAAGACAGACAGTCCTCTCTTTGGTGACGCCAATTTATTTGATTTATGTCATCTCAAACAAAAATATAATATATTTTAAGTTACCTTACTTATTTATTAATTAATGTCAAAAATTAAAACGGTAACCCAATATTATTATTAAACGAATAAAATAAATTATAATATATATATATTAAAAAACTTTTACATATTACTTTCTCAAATGCTAATTAATTTTATTTTATATATAACAAAATACTTTTTACGGTGCAATAAATGTACTTAAATATGTTTTGATATAAAAATTATAAAATGATTTATTAACTTATAAATAATGTAATATGATATGATATGATTATTCAAATAGTTAATTGCATTATGAACAATTTTATTTGTTAAGAATGCTGAACTCGATTTCAACCCATTTAATAATTATGTCACGTCCATATTATTTACATTAATAATTATATTATTTGTAGTCAATCTAAATTTATAATTTCATAATGGTTACACAGGTTTTATCATCAGAGATAAATAATAATTAATAAAAAATATTATTTAAATGATATATATATATATATATTCTTCGGTTTTGTCAGAGTCTTCTATAGGTATACATTTATTTTCTGTAAGAAGGAAGAACGAACATGGAAATTGGATGGAGGAATGGAAAATCATGTATAATCACGTGGTTGATGTTAAGCCATTAGAAGAGTGCAAATAATAATAATAATAATAATATTTCGTTAATAATGGGGAAGCCATTGAAAGATTACATGGGATCCAGTGGAGTTTGTTTGTCTTCAACGTGCGTGCCACACAGAACAGATAGAGATTTTTGTCCTTTTCTTTGTCCGATACTACACAAACAGAATTTATATATTATAATTTTTTAAAATAAAATTATAATTCCTCTTTTTCTTTTAAAAAATAGAAATGAAAAAAAAAATTCAATTACTGCCTCATTTAATAAATTAAAAAAAAATTGAAAAAAAGTTAGTTGTCAATTAGATTTTGGAAAATTTCAAAGTGTGAACTGACGATGTAATCAACTGGTCAAACTCAAGTATATCCAAAATCTTGTCCGAAAAATTCTGAAATACTGTTTCTCTTACAAAACTCCAACTCTACGAGTTTCTAAGTTTCTGTTTTCATTACTTTGAAAACACGTATTACCGTTGCCGTAATTTATACGGTGATATTGCATCCGTCACAATTAATGGACATTCGTTTCTAACAGCCACACACGTGTCTCGAAGTATTTTAGTATAAGAAATATATAATTAATGATAAATGTTCTTTATTTAGACCAAATTTGATACAACATAGACGTTGAAAATGTTATCTGTCTCTTAAATATATTTAATTAAATGTTGGAAAAAAAATCTAGATTATTTAATATATAAAATGAAATTAACAAATAACAAAATTATTTTAAAATTTATACAATATTAGTTGGAATTGATTCACTAAATCAAATTGATTTATCTTAACAAATTTTAAGACTCTAACAAATTGAATTGTTTACACGGAGCTTAATTAGAAAATGTCAATAGATAATATTTTGTAAGTGATAAACTTAAGGGTGTGACATTTGCTAGCAATAGTTAATTATTATATAATATATATATATTTTTTATGACGAAAAAACTCTTATACTCAGTTATCATTGCGGCGAGCAATCATATATAGATCAAACACTCACTCATTTAAAATACGTGTTCGCAGATTACACAGCACCTGTCCTAAATTAATTAAAACTATATACAGAAATTACACTGCAGTGATATTAAGTATATGATAAAACTCTGACTGCACCATGTTCTTACATCTAAATGTACTTTAAAAGGTTCGAATTCAAAATCAACACAAATATTTTTTAGAATAAAACCACTCAACTATACCATGTGAATACAATTATTATATAATATATTATTAACAGCATCATTATATTTTTCAAAAGGGATAGCATTAACAGCTCCCTTGATTTTATAATTTTTTAATATTAAATTTAAATACTTTTAACGTTCGAGATTAAAAAGTTGCTTATTTTTTTATTTTAATACTTAATTATTTGAATTTGATTATTTAAATTCTTTAACTTAATAGATTTTTTAGACATTTTTTATTTTTTTTATGAATATTAAAGCTTTTTAAATATTTATAAAATATATTCACAACAATATTCATATCTATATATTTACATCTTTACTCAAATAAAATCTAATACTTTCCTTTCTATTTTCAGAACATATTTCTTTATTAAAAAATTGATATAACAAAAGAATATAATAATTATTTTTTATTTTATTTTAATTTAGATTTATCAAGTTATCTTAGAATATATATATTTTCAACATTTTATTGTTTATTTGACGTGTAAAATTATAAGAATACAAAGGTAAAAATATTAGTTTTCAAGAGTTTTTTTATTTTAAAAAATAAATTATTTAATGCTTATATTCAAATTTAAAAAAAAAAATCACTCGAATTTTTATACACATTAAAAAAATAATACCTAAATCTTATCAATATTAATGTAGTGCACTAATTATACATTAATTACATGTATGAAATTAAATTTTAACTTTTAAAAGTGTTTAAATCTAATAACTAATAAAAGATTTAAAAAAAAGGGATAATTTTAAAGACCCATTAATCTTGTCATTTTAAATATAATATAATAAATTTCTCAAAATGATAGATTTAATTAAATATTTATTAAGATTAATTTTAATCAACACAACGTCTAATACATATTATTTTCCATTAAGACATGAAAAATTTGCTACTATAAATTGTAATATGTCGTTAATTTTTAAAAATATACGTATTGAAACACTCTATTAAATTCAAATACAAATAAATGCTAAAGATGGCAAATAACTCGGTTAAACTTTTAAGAAAAAATATAAATTTATTTATTATTTAAGTATTATGACTTTAAAAATAATTGTTATAAAATATGATTATTTGATTTTAAAGTAAATAAAAAATAAATAATTTCATTGTAGTAGTTTATTTGAGATACAATTGTCTAATATAAACAATTATTATAGGATACATGAGCTGTTAAAACTTTCTAATACGGCCGAGCATTATTTACGTGGTCAAAGTGGACGGTTTATTGGCCGCCGTCCATCCTACTGTCTTCGTACACGTGTGTTGCTTGTAGTGGTCAATGATGGTTGATCAACCGACGATTCCTTCTATTCAGATTACAGAACTTTTTCCAAGCAATTGACCTAAACGGGCCGTCCACTGAATATGATGGGCCCACGGCCCGATCAGCATTCTCATATATTAATATTGCCCATTCGATTGCAGTTAGAAATATTTAATTTATAATTATTTTAAAAATGGTTAAATAACAACAAACTGGACTATATTAGAATTGTTCAAATTAATTGTATTTTAATTGAATCGAGGCTCTTGCAAGGGTAAACGTTAACAGAATTGTACAAAACAAATTGACGTTTAGGGGAATCTTAGCGAGGTGGATCGGGCTAGTCGCTATTTAGAAAAGGCGAGCCTAATATATTGGTGCTCTCAATGACAAAGGTATGTTTATAAAATAAGTTTACATAATATCAAAAGTGAGTTTATTATAAATTAAGATAATATTTTTTTACCTTTTTAATTGCATAATTTTTAAGTAAAATTTAATTATTAATAATTATTTATCTCCATAGTTTTAAATAGTTCATCACAGTCAAATTTTATTAATAAATTCTTTTAACAAATTATAAAATAATATAAAATTACTTTATATTCTCAAAATGACATGGTGATATTTTTATTTTATTTTTGTAATTATATCCCATTTATTAAATTTTATTGATTAATTTTTTTCTTAATAACGTAGTTAAAAATAAATAAATATTAATTAAATTATAATCTGTGTTAATTTAAAAAAAATCTTTTACATTATAAAATTTAGGCTTTAATTATATTTATAAATTAAAATTTCTTAGTTCATATAATATCTTAAAGTGACAAGTGAAAAATTTTTAAATTAAAAATATTTTAAAAAGGTTATTTTTATATTTTTTTTTATAAAAAAACTTATTGATAGACATTTAAGTACCAAAAAATATTAACAAATATTGATTATAAATAATCATTGATAATTTAACTTTTAACGAAAAGCTATATAATTTATATAATATTGAAGTATTATTTTACTTTATAATAGGGTATGTTTATTGTTATATAATTTATATAATTTTATACTCTATAATTTTTATGAGCATTTGTCAATTAAATGGGATACCATTATATAAAAAATACGAAGGAAATATTGCAACCCAAACAAAAATTTTAGGTTTGATATTGGCGCTAGATGAATTTTTGAATTGGGTTCGGTATTGAAAATTAGCCTTTCAGCCCAGTCGAGGATGCCCGCACCCGGGCAGCTTCAAAAGTTAAAATTTTACATTATTTGAATTTTATAAAATTTTATCACAATTCAAATGTTAGAACTATAAACTTAGTGTTCATTTATTAGACTTTTTTACTTGTCAAAAAAATTGTTTTTAATGTTAAAAACCTCTTATATTTATATTTTTTTATTATTTGATTATTGTTAAAAAAAGGCTTACGAATAATTAAAGAAAGATGTTTATATTTTAAGCTTGTAATAATAAGATCTTATATTGTACTTTAATTTGTATTCAAAGTAATGATATAATAATCACTAATTGGTTATTCAAATGGATAATTAATTATCTTAAATATTATATAAATTATCATCTAATTCATAAAAAACACTTCATCGGATACAAATTTAAATATTTACTTAAGATTTCTAGTTTTACTGTTCTTTTTTTTTTTTTAAATGTAATTTCATAAATATATATATATATATATTAAAAGTTAAAATTAAATTTTTATTTTTTTTTTATTTTTTAAAGCTACTATGAAAGCTGGTCGATGGTGATTGGAAGACAAATCAATACGCAATAAGCTCCTCCACATATTTTTGTTCTAAATTTACATAAATTTTATAGAATACTTTGTTATTTAGGCAATAACGATGGCCATGACATAAAAGCTTTGCTTTATAAACATTCTTTATTTGCACTTTATCGTCAGGAAACCTTGCATATTTAGATCTTGCTCCAACAAATTGACAAAAGAGATTGTTAATTTAGAGGTGATTTCTTTTTTATTTCTAAAGCTTTAACTATTATATTATATATTTATACTAATTCGCATGTAGTAAATAGTACAATGTCCCACAGAAAATTATATAAATTAATTTAAAAAAATTACGAAAATAATCACATTTTTTATTCTATTTTTAAAATTGACTATTGTCAAAGAAAATTTTTCAAATTAAATCAAAGATTTATTATTTGGACAATAATGCCCTATGAAAAATTGAAATCGAAATTTGCAAATAACTATTTACTTTCGAATAATTTATTTTTAAACTTAATTTGGAGAAGTTATTTCACTTTTGAACTTAATTTTCGAAAGGGGAAAAGATGTACTGTAATTTCAAACTTTAATTCAAAAAAAAAAGAATTTAAAAGAGAAAAATATATCTTCATTTTTGAACTTATTCATCTTTAAATTTTAAAATAGAGAGGCATACTATTTGAACTTATACATTTTTATTCGAAATAGATATCTCTATTTGCAAGTTTCTATGTTAAATGACATTATTATTCAAACGATAGATCTTTGATTTAATTTTAAAATAAAAATAAAAATATGATTATTTTTGTGAATATCCCAAATAATTTCCACTATATGTGGTCTCTTTCTTTGTATTTTCTATTTTCTTTTTAATACGAACTGAAACCTCACACCTCTTACCATAAAATCAATTAATACCCAACAAATTTGGTCGCATAACTAAATTAAATATTCAATTCAATTATAACCTAAACTTCTAATAAGATATTGTACATGTATAGAGTTTATTCCAATCTGATCGAAAGCGTGAGACTGAGATTCTAGTTTAGCAAAGAAGAAGAAAAAATATACGTGAACTGCCACATTAAACAGGAAAAACAAAAAAAAGAAGTAAAGTAAGAAGAAAAAATTGCCACTTATATATTCTGTGTTCTAGGACAATAACAATGAATGTCATAACCTTGAAGAGAAATATTATATATATATATATATATATATATGCTTCTCAGTTTGTGGAAGGCATGCAATGCAATATATATAACTGAGATGCATGTATAACACACTCACAAATATATCTTCTATAAGGATAAAGTAGAATCAATACCATCACAAGTCAGATAATGTGAATATTTCCTCTATATCTTAGCTTTTTCTTCAATTGGAGGAAGGAATACCTAAGCGTGGCAATAAAAATTAAAAGCATCATTTTTTATTTTTATTTTCATCTTTTTTGGGGGAAATTTGTCTACCTTTGATTGCTATACAAACAACAAATTGATTTTGGCTCATCTTTTATCTGTCAAATATAAATTATTCATTACTTTGTTATTCATATATACGTCACATTGGCTCTGGATGAATCTATAACTTAAAAAGTCAAAAGTTCTCGTTTCACTATCGTGTTCTTCTTTACATCCCGAATTAAACAAAGAAGTTGATATCCAATAGAAAATACTATTTTGAAAATTTTGATACGTACTTCACGAGTCTGCCGTCATTTATTTCATGTAAACTGTCGTATTCTTTTTTACATCTCCAATAAAAAAAAAAAGAAAAAAAAAAGAAATTGATAGATGAAAAAAAAAAAAAAACTTTTTTCAAGAATTGACACTCTACATAAATCTGTCGTCACTTATTCTGTATATTTTTAAATGGATTAGGATATTTTAATATGATTTTAAAAGAGTTTTTGATTTTCTTTTTATATATTTGCTAGTCTTCATATATGCTCAAAAGTATGATTTTATAATATTAAATTTTATTATATATAATTTATTCCAATTCACAAATTTAAATAAAAAATCGTATCTATTTTTTTTTCTTCAAAATTTATCATTTTTTGATTCATTGAAGACAAGCACTTGTTATATACTGGACATTTATATATCTCAATCAAATTATGGCTTGTTTAATAAACAAGGGTTGGTGATGATCGATGATCATATTATTAGTGTAAATCACCAGAGATTATCATTCTGGTTAGGCAACCATAAAATGTGCAAGAAATCATAGCCCTCACCTTCGAACCAAAAATTAATTGAATGCTGGCCTCCCATGCTGCAAAGTAGAAGGAATGTGGCCGGCCAATCAATAATTTTGTACTATAATTTATAAATTGTTAGATATATACCAAATCAGAAACATCACTGGAGTTTTGTATTATGGAATGATTTTAATAGCAACAAGATCAGAGATTATTGGATATGTTTCCAAACCTAATTTGATTCCCACAATTACAAGCATATATCGAAAGGTCGGCTATGTGTATCAAAGAATAATATAAATTAAAATCCCGTTCTTTTTATCGAAGAATATTTCCATTTATTGAAATTATTTTCAGCTTATGCCATGTAAATTTCAGCGTTTATTCAAAACTTTATGGGATCCTGCCTTATAATTTACACGAATCACCAATATCTTATAGTTAATAATAATTTTTGTTGTCCCATTTGTCAGTTGAGAATAATATTGAATTTATGTGTGTCTTCATCAAGCTATAGTACAAGCAATATCTTCCAATATTCACATGAGAATCCGAAATGTTAAATTTGTTTTAATTAATTAAGTATCGCTATCAGCAACTTAGATAAGCAAAATTATACTTATAATTACACAATTAATTATTATTTTATAATTTCCAAAAAGGTTTCACATATACTTATTGTAATTACACATACTACATACTCTATAGCCTATAATGATTTTCGTGTACAATATACCATGTACATTTGAAGTAGATACCTAGATGTATCTTCGGTTAAGACCCAAGGCCCAAAATCAAAATGGGAAACATACAACGTTAATGCTCAGTTAATTAATTAACCTTATTTCGAAACTTAGCGTTAGGGCATGCATACGTATAGCCATGAATGGCTAACTAAATTTCAGAGCCATAAAGCGCCTGCATCTTTGAGCAATTTTTTCAGGGAACCATTGAGTTGAAGAGTCATGACTGTGTTAGCAGGGCCTACAAATTTTCCACCGATGAACACAGCTGGGACTGAAGGGTTGCACCCTAGACGCATCAGAGCCCACTCCATGTCCTTTCCTCGAGCATCCTCGTCTAGCTCGTAGATTGCCGGGCTCACCCCTTGCTCGTAAAACAGTCTCTTGATTGCATGGCACATGCAGCAGGAACTCTTGCTGAATATCACTACTGCCTTCTGAGATGCCAATTTCGCTACCCGATCCATTTGAATTAAGTATAAGAAATTTTAAATCTCTGTACAGCACAAATAGCTAGCTAATGAGAAGAAAATGCCGCTGCAAAAGATAGCTAAAACCCGAATAAGTTTAGAAATTCTGATGGAAAAGTAAGACAAAGATCAGGAGATCAAAGAAATTGGAGGAAAATATTGAGTTTTGTGTATTAATTGTTCTAGAAGTTGTAAGCTTGCTGCCCTGTGATGCAAATAGAAGATCGAAGATGTAATATATATATAGCAGGAAAGTATGTGACATGTTAGAGAATACGACAAATTTCATTGTTTAATGCAAAGTAAAGAAGAAGATGGGAAAGTTGAAGATTTCATTTGATATTTGGATCGATTCCCACACATAGCCTGAAGTTAATTTGAAAGAGACGTGTGTGGTTTTCCGTCAAAAAAACAAACTTCACTCTGTTGTTCCCAGAATCTTAAAAACTATATGGAGCCAAACGTTTCCAAGGTCGGAAAGCGATCAACAAGAATTCAACATGCACAATGTTATGTGCGCTGCTTATATAAATTTTTGTGGACAGAAAAGCCTTTAATTACGTGTTGTATGATTATATGAGGTGGGTAGGGAATGTCAACTTTGAATTGGATTGTACGAGATGATCTAAGAGAGAGCGATGTACAGACTGACACTTGCACAAAAGAGCTAGACTAGTTGCACCACTATTAAGGATGACTTGTGCATGCTATTTAATTTGAAAGTAAGTAAATCATAGGTAGCTCTTTCTCAAATTGATATACTAGTTAAAATCTTTATTGAAATGGTTGTTGAGGCCTTGTATATGAGTATCTCTTTGTTGAATGAACAACTTATCGATGACTAATTAATTATCCTTACAATTTATATGCAAATTTGCCAGGTGTACTGAAATGATTATTTAGATTTTGTAATATGAGCATGTCTTTTTTAAATTACCACTTGAATCGATAGATATTCTCTTTAAAATTGATATATTAGCTCAAACAAAGAATTATGTTATTCATAAATTTAATAGAAATTTGTTTTTTGGCTGAGTTTTTTCATTTGTTATAGTAATGAATCCAATATATATATATATATCTGTCTGTCTCTGTGTGTGTGTGTGTAATATTCTAAGTGCTGTCTTTGAAATTCACTTACAATGAAAAGAGAGTATATAAATTCTCTTGAATATGGAAAAATTCAAAGATTAGTGGTGAGCAGAAGATCAAAAAATCCAAAGATTGACTTCTGAAATTTGAGATAGAGTTCTTGGAATCGTCTAGGCCTAAGTCAACGATGCTGCCATGGGAAGTCAGCATGGGCTTCATCAAAAAATATTACGTAAATAAATCCTAAGAATAAATTTTTTAAAAAATCAGAATAAAGAGATCGATGGATGCATGAATCCGTCATAAAAATGCGCTTGAATCATTATTCTGTGCGTGCGCTCATAACTTACTGACAATCCACAGTTTACTCAGGCCCATTGCTTCAATTACCCATAACTGGTTTTCCATGGCTAGCGTGGGATCGAGGTATTAAATGAAGTAGACTGAAACAATAAGAACTAAATTGAAATAAAAGATAAAATGTTGGCTAGGGATGTTTGTAATTGATTTTGTAAAAGGGTAAGGACTGAACTGAAACTTTCTCACAATTTATTGGCAGCTATAGCTTCAAGGGATGTGAATTATGGCAGAGAGAGATCACTATATACTCCGATAAGATTTGATATGATTGTTTGGATCTTCCACTATACGGACAAATTTTATGCCATATCCATTCGCACGTTTCCAATAAAAATCAAATTAAGTTGATGAGATTAATACAATGATAGCGATGTTTGCTTGCAGATGATAATCAAATCGATCGGAAGAGAGATCAGTCGCAGTCAATCTTATAACCAGGATAACAGACGAATAATCAGCAACAGATTGAGGCATGTGAAAATATCAACACGTTTAGATATGGATAATATATATTATCCCCTATGATAAATTCTTTTAGTCGAATGATAATCGAAAGGACAAGAAGTAATTTGAGAGAGAATTTTCTTTCCTTTTGTTTTTTGATATGATAATCTGATCATTCTGCTTTTGGAGAATTCGGATGGAGAGGTATTCCTTGTGCTTTCGTATCTAGAAAAGCAGCAATAAAGTTAAAGAAAGAGTATAATAACCATTCATTTTCTAGCTTTAATTTCTTTATTCTTTTTAGAAGGAATATATTTTGTTTATATGGAGTTGTAAATGTAAGAAAGAGAGCACTTTGTACAAAGACTGTACCTCCACAACTCATCAAATGTGATGCCGGGATCCGTCCTCGCACGATCTTCTTTCTATCTTTAGCACATAAAAGTTGACATTCTTTTCTCTAAAGCTTGCGTTTCATCTCTCATGCATGCATGATCATCACTTTCTTTCTCTCTTCCTTGAAGTACAAACCTTATCGCTTCTCTCTCCCAAATCTCAATCATCTATTCAATATACAACAGACCCATGTGCATGCATAACTTGACAACACATGATATCATATCACAAATATCGTACGCAGCATATATAACACATGATGCATACATGTCACAAATATCATACGCATCATATATAACACGATACAAAAATTTTTATGAAAGGCTCTATGCATATCTTCTCGACCACCTTCTTAGACAGACTTTGAAAATTGTCTCGTAAATCGTAATTAAAAAAAAATCATGAAACATAACATGACATATGCCCTAAATCTTATGATGGGCATAACAAATAATAGACTAGCCATACATTATATGTACGGGAGATACATATGCTACGGCCTATACGGTCAAAATAAGCCTAACTATTGGCTCTTGGCGTCACCGTTGGGCCGGGGAATGCGGATTTACTCCTTAATATTATATAATAAATGCACATTTTTTGGTCTTATGAACGTGGCTACCTTTGTGACTTGAAAGTGACATATGATGAAGAGTATATATTTATTTAAAATACGTATCCTTTTGCCCTTACTATCAACACACTGAAGATTCCAACTCCGCAAAAAAAGTGAAGAAGCTTTTGCATTGATATTATTTTTCTAGAGACGGCATCTTCTTCGTTTTCGATCATTTTAGAAATAAAATAAAATAGGAACAAAAGGCAGCATACAATGTTTATGAATTTCTTAATCCCTCCCTTTTCTTTTTTCTTGATTTCTATTTTTTAAACAATATATTTGATTGATAAATAAAATTTTGAAGGTATGGATAATTTAAGAGTATATTTAATTAATTTAATCATCAGAAACCTCTTAATTGTTATTTATATATTATTTGCTTAGCATTTTTATTTCTTGTTTATATATTTTGGGGACGCACTATGGACCTCATCATGTGGCATCGATTTGTCTACTCTTTCATGTACGATCACTTTTCTCTTTGGAAAATAAAAAATGCTTGCTGCTGTAACTGAAGCCTTGCTTAGCCCAACATTATAGCTTCCCTCCCATAAATGAAAAAAATGATTGACTGATTTTCTTAAAATTTAATCGATCTAATTTATGCACTCATTTTGGGACTAATGATTATAAATCAAGATATCCGTCTACGTATCTCGTGTTTCAATTATCTAAGTGAAGAACTCTTTGAATTAAAGATAAGTTAACAACTAACTAATATTAAAAAGAGAGAGAGAGAGAGAGAGAGAGAGAGAGAGTGAAAGAGCAAAGACTTTTTGTTGTATTTTTAAAATAAAATTAATTAAAAGTATTTAATAATATTAATTTTTAATTAAATTTATTTTTATATTAATATTTAATATCTATAACTTTTACGCTATTACCACACTATAATACTAAACAGTTACATATAATATCTTCAACCAACAAAGAATTTAGTAACAAAATGGTAAAGCAAAGAGAAAAACGCGCGGCGCGCCCACACACCCAAAGGAAAAAAAGAAAGAATAAAAGATAAGCAAAAGTTTACGAGGACAGATAATTAAGAAGTCCAACAATAGTTCTTGACAAAGATTGATGCATTGAATTGAACCAAGTGAATTTTGGGCAATACAAACGTAATTTAGTCATAAATTCAGTAAATTAATTGTCTTCGTGATGAATATGCATACAATAAAAAGACATATGATAGATTAGGCATGACAATTGAACCATTCATTAAGATTATATACTTCTTAATTAATTTTTTTGTAATACTAATTCATTGTACCAAGAATTTAGAATTTAAATTTTGATAAAATGGTAATATATATCAATAAACCCATCAAATCTAACTTCTTTCTCATTTATCTGTCTATTTCATTTTCTTGAGTTGGATGCGAATCTGATTACGACCCAAAAAGAATTTCCCAATTGGATAAATCTTGTTATGCCCACAACTCAGCGGATGCCTCCAAGATAGCTACAGGAAAAAAAGGAAATGTCCTATGCATTCGTTATAACAACGAAAATTACCAAATGGCATAGTGGAGCAGTACTTTCGGGTCTTATTGATTGGACCACGGATATGATATCCAAATCCAATATCCATTCCGTTTCTCTCTATCATATATGCTGTGAAAATTAGTGCCAGACACTGGTCGGATCTATGATGAATCCGACCCATTTTGGTCAACCTGGGACTGTGATACGACAAGGAATGGAAAATCCATATGCTTATGCTGCAACATGCAATTGTCACCACGATGATAATAATGTGTGAAGCCGTACATAGGACCAATATCCTTCTAGCTCTATATCTTCCGTATTGCATAGATTCATCTTTGTGTAACATTTCAATCGCTTTTCGTCAACTAATGATCAATAAGGGAAATTCGAAACCGATCGAAATATCAAATAGAACATTCTCGCTTTTTTTTTTTTTTTTTTTACAAATTCATCCCAATCAAACCTGCCAGACAGTTCATACTTCATATCGATCATTTCCCCAAAACCCTATATAAATCAGCTCTCACAGGAAGCTCAACCACACCTCACAGCAAAATACCACCAAGTACTACTTCTCATTAGCTTCTATTTACAACTCTCATTTTCCTCGCTATCGTTTCTCCTGCTTGAGCATTGTTTATAACCAGAATTAATTTGAAGCTTCAGTTGTTGATCTTTTATTTCGCAATGGAGAGAGTTACGCAAATGGCATCCGAGAGACCAGTGGTGATCTTCAGCAAGAGTTCATGCTGCATGAGCCACACCATCAAGACTCTCTTTTGTGATTTTGGGGTGAACCCTGCTGTCCACGAACTGGATGAGATGCCAGGCGGTCGTGAAATCGAACAGGCTCTTACGAGACTCGGTTGCAGCCCCACTGTGCCGGCAGTATTCATCGGCGGTGAATTGGTGGGCGGAGCCAAACAGGTCATGAGTCTGCATCTAAATCGGTCTTTGATCCCAATGCTCAGAAGGGTTGGAGCAATATGGGTCTAATGAATTAACCAACTTTTTGCACATCGGGCACTAGTTAATAAAACCAATAATAAACATGTGACTTAGCTACCTAGTTCCATACATATAATATAATAATACATGATAATATAATATACATAGATCGAGAGAAAATATAGGCGTCGGATGTGTTGGTTTTGGCTTTCCTACCGAGTCTATGTACTAATATATAGTGTATGTTAACTTTTTGGTAATATCGTAATCTCCATGTTATTGTTTGCTCGTTAATAAAATTGTCTTTCTTACATATGTATATTAGCATTGTTTTATTTTCTTCAATATCTTTGTAGTTTATATGCTTCTTTAAAAATATGCCACAAAAATAAATACATGGAATATCAAATTTCTTGACAAAAACTAAATAAATCTTTAAAAAAATTAATTGTTTCAATTATCAAAGATAACTAAATTAATTAAGAGTTATCTTCATCAAATTTTTTAAGATTATTGTATTTTCGCTAATAAATCAAAATATTATTATTGATACAATTTTATTGTATGTTTTTGAGTGACTATATATAATTCTAAGGCAATTGGCTTCAAGGAGTTCAGGTTAATGCAAGAAGATGGTGGAATGAATGGTTTTTAACCAAAATTGGGCATTGTGATCGTTCTTATGAAGCTTATGGAATAATTTTCTCTGAATTATTCTAGTGGTGTGAAAGGTTAACAAAAAGGCCGATGTTGATGCATTGGCTCATCCATCAATCATTTTGTAATAATACGTTAGGCTAAGTAGAGGGGGCAAACGAGCGGACACGGTTTGTGAAAATGAGGTCTCTGTGGGTTAATGCATTAGGTCAATTTAGGCACGCATAATAATCATTTTGTATGGGCAAGGACGGGTAATGTCCGCTGACTTAAAAAATTAATATTTTAATAATAATAATTTTATAGTATTATTATTTCAATAATTTTATATTTAAAAATTATAAGTTAAATGATTAATTTAAATTATCTAAAATTGATGAAAAATAATGATTGACTTATCATATTCAAAATAATAATAAATAAAATAGAATAAATTAAAATAATAATGCATTTAATAAATTATAAATTTATAAAATTTATTTATTAAATTAAATTTTTTAAATGCATTAATGTCAAATAAATAGATTAATCATCTTTTGATTATAATTTATATTTTATGGACACAACTTAAGTGCTTAATTTAACATTGTAAAAAATAGTCATATTGATTATTGATTGACATTAATTAAATGTAGAATTATAAAATATAATATTTGATAATCAATTATACTTAATTATAAATAAAACAATACGAAGACATTAGCATATATAGTTATTTAATTAAATTTCAAACAATTTGTTTGAAAGTTCAAGTAATCATGCACTAATCGAATAATATACTAATTTTATTAGTAATTTGTATAAATATTATTTTATTATTTTTATTAATTAAAAATAAAATATAGTAATTTAATATTATTTAAAGTTTAAAGCATAACAATAAGTCGATAATTAACTATATTTTAATTATAATTTAATCAAGTGTTCAAATTTTTAAATATTCAGATTAATAATTGATTAATCAACATATAAAATTACAAATGCATATAACATATTATATATTAACATAATTTTTTTTATAAAATTTACTAATTAAATTGATAAAACAAGTTTTATATGTTATTTAATTGCATTGAATAAAAAATAATTGAATTGAATTGAATTTGTTGATATAATTAAAAATTTAAGAGAAGTGTAATATATATATATATATATATATGCACACATAAATCTCTCTCTCTGTATATTACCAAATGGTACGTACTGTGAAAAAGAAATTCACTGGCGTCCCAAGCCCAGCCTGTGGGCTCAATCTTGCAGCCTGGTATGGCCCACTAAATAACTGGGATGTCCAAGATTTTACCGTTTGTGAATCGTGAAGGGCCAGTCTAAACTGTTAACATATGTTGCCTGTGCCTGGCCAGGCCGGGCCAGCCTATTTACCATCCCTAAATTGCTGAGTTCTAGTCTGTCCATTTTGGTTCTAATGGGTTCATGGACCACGAGCTTTCTCTTCTTCGTCTTGTGTTGTGTAGGACTCGCGCCCAGATAGAAATTGCTTCCTGTACCTTTTTGGGATAATTTTAAATTGTACTATATTATGTGATTGCATGTAAAAGTTACTAGTTGACTAAATTATGGAGCAATGCCATTGCAATTCCTCTAAAATTCTCTTAACACATTTTTTTTTTTTTTCTATTTCATCAATATATAATAAAATTCAATAAATATTTTTATAACACCACATTAATTATGAAAATAATTTTAATTGACTCATTTTTTTTAACCTCCAATATTTTCATTGCTGTTCTAATATCATAATTAATATTCAAACTTTACGTCAACTATATTTTTAATTGTTCAAAGACACTAAGTTGAAATTTTTTTTTCCAATTTTTTTAATTCTTAATAAATACATGATTACTTCTATTAAAATTTTTTAAATAAATTCACAAAAATCTTTATAATTGTATCTTCATGCTCATTTACAAAGAAAAAATATTACTTCTTACTTTTATTTTTAAACAAGTTAAGTGTATTATTTTAATTCTTTAATTCTAATTTTTGATTACATTATTATTGCTAAATAATTATTCAATATTTTAAATTTTTTTGAACTTGTTGAAGAAAAAACATACATTCATTTAATTTAAAAATTGAAAATAAAAAAATTTATGATACATGAAAGTTAAAAATAATAAAACTAATAAATTATACATATAGTATATGAATGTAAAGAGTATTTAAAAAAATTAAAATACTAAAAGTTTAATTATATATATTTGTATTTTATATAATTTTAATTTATAAAAAAATTATAAAAAATTTTAATAAGGTGACTATAGAATCGATCTAAATTATGTTATGGAGTCACCGACTATGGGGAAGATGGTGCTTCCTTCTCACTTCTGACGACCGGGGTTGATTTTATTGGGGAAGTATTCTTTTTTTGAGACAATAATTGAATAAAACACATTTATTGCAAATCCCAAAAAAATTTGATAAAATAATATAAATAAAATTGTGCTACTAAGACAGGCTGAAAAAATTTACTAAACATTATTAAAATAAATTAATTTTTATACTCTTAAATTCAATCAAAAGCACTGCCACTTGCCTTTTGGTTTGGTATTAATTTTTATGGCTTTGAAGATGCAATTATGGTAGGAGTAAAATTACTTAAAGGGTCTGATAATTAGCGGGATTTGTTAAAATTTTTATATTTTTATTATATTAAAATTATTATTAAATATAAACAGCAAATATAAAAATTTTAACACCTTCCACGCGTTAACGAAATTTTTTATTTAAATATTAATTTTTGTATATATTGATTATTAAGTATTAAAAAATAAATATAAATCAATTTAAATGTTAATCCTTGTATATTTTAATTGAAAAAAATACAAGTAGATTCATGAAATGAAAATAGTAATACGTGCGAAGAAAGAAATATAATTACTCACTTTCGGCACTGACAAATTTTTCCAAACTTACTCACACGTGTGAAATAGAGATTCGACGGTCTGCCAGAGAGGCCAGAACCCAAGTCCCAAGCATTGATCGCTGGCCCACAAGTGACCGCGCGCAATAAATGCCTCGACTAGTGAAACTATAAAAATATACGCACAGTGATACACTACAGCGCATCCCTGCCCCTCCCCACGGTCCACTTGTTTCCTGTATTTATGCAATTATTTATGCACACTCTTCACTCACCCGTATAATTTAGAATCAACCAGTAAATATCCTACGGAAATTTATGTACTGCCATCAAGCTACACTAGAACAACTGCTAACATACGCCTACTCATCTTCCGCGTCATATTTGCAGCCCATAGCTTCTACGCTGGACAGACACGAGTAATGCTACTTCTCTCAATCTGTTAATTTTAGAAATATTTAGAATAAAAAAAAAAAATAGATAGAAAGGGTTAGTAAAAGACAGTTTTCCTTCACTTTCTCGGCAACCAAGCGGAAGTTGATTCTTCTGTCAGAGAGCTTTACGAAAGTTGAGGTTACTACGGCTTGGTACATTATCAGTAAAAGCTTTCTCTTTCCATACTTCGAGAAATTATTCTCTACTTCTTTTTACTCTTACGTAACTGTTTATGGTGATAATGCAGATTCATTTGTGATATTTAGGGTTATTATTGAGCTAATTGTTGTCTCATGGTTTAGATATCCATAAGCTGTCGTTTTAGAATCTCTTGCATCGCAGAATGTTTGGCTTTTCTCGTAGACGGATGAAACTCGGAAGGTGCGTATTATTTCAACATTTTTTTTTTTTGCTTCTTTTGATTTTATGGTAATTTGATTATATATTTGTAACTGAATAGAACTTAAATTTTTTATTTGTATTTGAAATTATTTATTTTTCAGTTAGGGCAATTTTATTCTATGAATACAAGACTATTACTTATAGAAACTAATGTTAAACTAGAAGGAAATGATATAGTAGATCATATCCAATGTTATTATATTTTTCTGATGGCTGTGAGTCTGTTGCTTTTAGAGTGAAGAAGGTGCAGCTATCAGATTCTGGTCAGGGATTTAGGAGTCCTATAAGACCTCCAAAACGAAATAGCAATCGAGATGTGAGACTCTAAATTTGTTTGTGAATGGCTTTTAAGTGATGGGAGTGTGTGCAACGTGATGAGCTTGCCAATATTTTGCAGAGTGAAGGTGTTGCCCCTGCAAATAGTCATTATGACAAACGTGATTGCCAGTGCACATTTGCTGGGCCTGAAGTTAGTAATGCCTCATCAGGGAACTCTGAGAATTGGATGGTTTTGTCAATTGCTGGGGACAAACCTATCCCTCGTTTTAATGTAAGGTGTTATAGGTTGTTATACAATATCATGGTTGTTAAGTGGTAGATAGGTTATTTTGTTCATGTCTGGATTATTTTACTGGAATTGAAAACTTCAATTTTCTGATGAATAGCATGCAGCTGCTGTAATTGGGAATAAGATGATAGTGGTTGGTGGTGAATCTGGAAATGGATTGTTGGATGATGTGCAGGTATGAATACGTTTAACGACACAAGTGTGAAAATAGTTGTCTTGAAACAATGTGGCTGCTTTTTTGACAAACTTTTGTTGACTCTACTCTAATTCCTTTTATGCTTCTGGTAAGGTGCTTAACTTTGATAGATTTACCTGGACAGCAGCATCATCAAAACTTTACCTGTCACCAAGCAGCCTGCCTCTAAAGATCCCTGCATGCAGGGGACATAGTCTGGTATATAATTCTTTTATGCATTGCATCTTAAGTGATATATTATTGTAGTTTTATGTGACTTGCCACTGTTTTTGCCTGCATAATTCATGATTTAGCTTAATAGTCTGGGATCTAACTATCTGGCAGCTGCGAACTTCTTTTTTGTTAAAATAATATTTATGATCTTTAATCCTTCTTGTTTAGAGCAAGATGAAGAAAATAGTTAGAGAGAATAATAGAAGAGAATGTTATAATAACTTTAGGAATCTCCTTCGAAGGTTGCTGTCAAATTCTGTGCACATGTACTGTCTGAGGTTCATGTGGGCACTATGTTTATTTTGCTGCGTCAAGTATAGTATGTAGTTATTTGAGTTGCAGTGATGTTTACAATGTGGACTATGGAAGCTTTGAGACTATGTGCATGCTGAAAGTTCTTTTATGTTTTCTCCCTTCTAGGTTTCTTGGGGTAAAAAGGTACTCCTTGTTGGAGGTAAAACTGATTCTGGGAGTGACAGAGTTTCAGGTTGGATCTCTTTGTTTATGCTCATTTGTCATCATGACATGAAATGATTCTGATTCTTTTTTTGTTTCTATTTATTTATTTATTTTTTTTCAGTTTGGATATTTGATACTGAGACAGAGTGTTGGTCCCTTGTGGAAGCAAAGGGAGATATGCCGGTATTTTCTTATTACTTATTTCATATGCAAATTGTATGTTAGTGTGCGTTCTGTGCATTCATACTTACATTCCCCTCTGGACCACCTGGAACTTCGTCATTGGAATAGAATCCCTGCTCAATACCAATACCAAATATTTTAAATACTAGATATCAATACCTACCCATTGCATACATGCTCACAATTTACAAAGAAATTCAAAGAGTGAAAAAAAATGCTCTGTGGATGGCAGGGTTAAGTTTGGTGAAATATGACTTAAGGAAAGTTATTGGCAGAGTAGAAATTGCAAATTTAGTTTGCAATGCATGTCTTGGATGAGAGCAATGATATATATGTATATTATGCGAGTAAAATATTTGTGAGCATGCATACGATCCACAAGATTTCATTTATGCGGGCACGAGTAGTTCAGACAATTGACCTTTATAATACATAAACAATCCTAATGAAAAACTTTATATATCGCAGATTGCTCGAAGCGGGCACACTGTGGTCAGGGCAAGCTCTGTTTTAATTTTATTTGGGGGTGAAGATGCTAAAAGGAGAAAACTAAACGATCTGCATATGTTTGATCTAAAGTCTTTGACGTGGCTCCCTCTTCACTGCACGTGAGTGAAATATTGTTCCTTTTAAAATTCTTCAACCAACTTACAGTTAATATTGCTTTGCTGACAAAGGATTATGCTTCTTATTTCTTTACATACCATTTTCTTAATATGGTTTCTCTCTAGAAACTATCAATTATTAAGTTTATGTTATTCCTTACAGAGGGACTGCTCCATCTCCAAGATCCTACCATGTGGCAGCACTTTATGATGATAAGAATCTTCTTATATTTGGTGGAGTGTCAAAATCCAAGACATTGAATGATTTGTATTCACTCGACTTCGAGACGGTGTGTGAGAACTTGCTCATTGTACTATGTCTATATTACTGAATCAATTGGCCAAATAATTCCATTTTGTCAAAGATGCAAAATTAAACATTTGTAAGCAAATTGATATGGTTTATTCGTCACTCAGATGGTATGGTCTAGAATAAAGATTCGAGGTTTCCATCCGTCACCCAGAGCTGGTTGCTGTGGAGTTCTATGTGGAACTAAATGGTATATAGCGGGGGGTGGAAGCAGAAAAAAACGTATGCTAGCATATGCTGGGACTATTTTAATCCTTTCCACGACACAGATATTGAAGAAGCATATTCCTTACCAATATTTCTTTCTTGTTGCAATTTTGAATTGTTTGAACTTGTACTAATTTGGCGAAGCTAATAACCTTCAAGCTTCTGCATATCATGTGGATTCTAGCATGCACATCGATTGCCTGTGGATACATAATCTGATCTTTCTAACGTTTTAGCTTGTTTGCTGTATATTTCAATGAATTTGTAATCATATCTCCTTTCTTAACCTTACAGTTCCTGTTCACTTTGAACCCCTTCTTTTTCAGGACATCCAGAGACTTTGATCTTTGACGTTCTAAAAGTGGAATGGTCTGTGGCCATTACTTCACCTCCATCTTCCATTACTACCAACAAGGCAAGCAACACTGAATTTTTTGCCCATGACATTTTTGATATCTGTTTCAGATGATGACTATGAACTACTTTTCTGACTGTATATTTTCAAGACTTCCAACTGTCAACTATGAACGATATGTATTTTCAGCTTTTCGTATATTATAAATGATCACTTAGTTTTTTGGTTAGGCTTTGAATCTAAAAGTTAATTTTTGGTTGCAGTGCACCAAGGCTAGTAGTAACACTTTATACGCATCACCATTGTGCTAAATACTAGTTACTTGATTGTTGGGATCGAAAATTCTCTAAGTTGAAATCTTTGAATTTGGGTAAAACCTTTGAGATGTGAAGTATATTACCACATTTCTCCATTTATACCCTACCAATATAATGAAAAAAAAGTTATGTCTGGGTGTAGTAGTCCATACGTGATCTACTCAACAAATTTCTGGACAAGACGAGCAATGATTAACTAAGTTTAACCATAATTTGATCTTTTATGACACTTCTTCAACTAGAATCTGGTAGGTTTTTCCCTTTTGGCTTATAGCCAGATTGGCTTCTATCACTCTTTACTGTTGATGCTCAAGGTGAGCCAAATTGTTGACTGACCTTAGTTTTTGTGTGAGAAGTTATACTGCAAAAACCGAGAGAGTTTTCTAGTGTACTTGAATACTGCTTAGAATTATAGCTTTGACTTTTTATGATTTAATTATAAAATATCGTTCTAAATTCTGATGTTGTGTGTTGACATTATTCTTTGTGTGGACGGGCATGTTTTCTTTATTGTTATTATTTGTTATTACTGTTTAAAATATGGTTCTGCGTTCTCAGGGATTTAGCCTAGTGCTTGTACAGCACAAGGAAAAGGATATTCTTGTTGCATTTGGAGGAGCAAAAAAGGAACCATCAAATCAGGTTGGCTTTGAAGTCATATATATGTGCAATAGTTGATTTGTCTAAAAAAGTGTCTTATTATGCCAATTTTCAGGTTGAAGCATTGAGCATAGAAAAGAACGAATCATGTATGGGTCGGATATCCACTCCTAATGCTAAAGGTCCAGGCCAGTTGCTATTTGAAAAATGCTCGTCGTCCACAGGGCTGGCTAGTCAGCTCAGTAATGGTTCTTCCCAGCGTTTGGTTGATTCTGTTGCAAGACAAAACCTAGCATCGGCTATTGAACAACATGGTTCTGGTAGGAAATCTTTGTCAGAGTTCTCACTTGCTGATCCAAACCCTGTTCCCGGAAATGTCTCACTAGGCAAGCAGTTTGAAAATGAGGAAGAATACGGTACAGCTGTTAAGACAGTAAAGAATTCAGAGGATGAAACTTCTTTTTTGCAGGTACGCTTAAGAAGTTACCATGAAAGTACTATTTGCAATTGTGATTATCTAATGGTTGGTAAGAATGAAAGATCTGTTTTGTGTATAAGTTAATCTTGTGTAGTTGTTTATACATTTTTGCTGACTGTTTTTGCTTGCTTTGGAAATTGAATGGTTGGGGATATTCTACACTCATTGTGAATCACTTTTGCAAGTTCAAACAACTAATATTTCTTGATCTTATGTGATCCATGCGGTGGTTGGTTCTATCTCCAACTGCAATGCATAATAGAGACTAGAGTACCATATTATTTGTAAGGTGAAACATATTGTAAGACACAGATTTATCATTGATAAGCAGAAACATACTGCAAGCCCTAGCATTACCAAAGATACAATTTTAAGGAGAGAAGATCCTTTACATAATATTCTGCTGTTGATTTCAGATAACTGAAAACGGAATCAATCAAATCGATTTGGGAGCTCAGAGTAACATCAATGGAGGCAAAATCAATATGGATGATGCACCTGCATTTGAATCTGAAAATTTGAATCCTCCTGGCCAAAAAATTGGAGACTTTCCTATCGATAATGATGATCTACTATTCCAAGAAAATGATAGTAAATCAGGAGCGCTATCTGCCCCTGCCCCTTCAAGCATGTATCAATTTTATGAGATGAAGATGGCTGTTTTGATAAGAAAGAATGGAATTTTGGAAGGACGGTTGGTGGCTGCATTGGCAAACCGAGAAGCTGCGGAGAAAAATTTGTCTACTGTTCTCAAGAGCAGACTGGAGATGGAGAAAAAATTGGCAGACAGATCGAGGGAGATGGAATTACTAAAAGAGAAGCTGGATGGTTTAGAACTGGCTCAAGAAGAGGCAAACAGCTTGTCAAATATTGTGCACTCCGACAATGTAAGGCTTGAGCATGATGTAGCCTTTCTAAAGGCAGTTTTGGATGACACAAACAAGGTAAATTGTAATCACGAGTCACAACTCGTATAGGAATTGTTTCTTGATGAGTTGGTATCTTTGGTTGGCTGATTTGATGTTTGTTCCAGGAGCTGCAATCAACTAGAGGAGTTCTTGCTGGGGAGAGGGCAAGAGCATTCCAACTACAGGTAAAGCTTTGAAGTAAATTCATAATCAGAAAGTTAAAATGTCACTGTTAACAAATATTAAAGCATTCTGCCATCTTTTCAGCTTCATATGCACATATGCAGAGAAAGAATTCCTCTCATTGAGGACAAACTTCTTGTGGTGAAGTCATATAATTTGTAGTTTCTTGCCACTTAAGCAAAGTGTGGGTTAACTTACGCTCTCAAAATATATGCTCAATGAGAAGATAATCTGTAATGTCATAAGATTCCTCATACTTCGCAGACATCGCATTTTTCTTTTTTACTTTTTGTGTCCATCCATAACGTTTGCCCTGCAGGTAGAAGTTTTTCATCTCAAACAAAGATTGCAATCTTTGGAGAACCGAGCACCAACTCCCAGGAAGCCTTTTAACGTATAATATGGAGAATGTATACAAGTGATTAAGCACTCACTTGTCCATGGAAATAAATTGAAATGCTCTCTTTTGGAAGATGGGGTATGGCACATCAGAGGCTCCGTAGTGCCTATTTAGAAAATTTCGACATAACTATTCCAAACCAGGTTGCAGTGCCACCTCAGACGCACGAATAGGCTGGCAGCTACCCGATTCTTTGAAGCCTGGTCATGGGAAGTTTTATTGTAAATTACATTTTTGTATATATACATATAAATAAATGTATTTATGCATTAATACTGCAACACCTCTTTTCAGTTGTGGAGTATTATTCTCGTTAAATAGAATCTCCACGTTTTGCACTGCCAAGTGCTATTTTCCAAGTTAACAGAATGTGAATTCTGTAAGATTTTCGAAGTAACTTCAGTGTTATAAACCTCTGATTCCGATGTACTCATCAATTCGGGAACATTAATTTATTATACAAAAGGGTGTTAGTTTAACTTGGAACCAAAGTTTTCCATGGATTAGAAGTCAAAACACTAACTATTAAAGCATTGAGCGACTCCAACTATGCTAGTTGAAATTCAACCCCGTTAGTTGAGAGATGACCACACAAGGTTTTTCCTTTTCCTAGCAACGTTCTTGAAAGTACAAAATTTTGGAGCGGGAACAAATCTTATGTGACATTCCCGGTCCCTTTAAAACGGACATTTGACAGCTGATCAAAAGTTTTGATCAGATGGAGCATGGCAGACTGTTTGCCTATGGATTTTGTTAATTTTCCATCCTCTAACCTTAACAAAGAATTTTCTTATGTTAACATCACAAAAGTTCAGACGACTCCTGATCATCGTCAGCCACCTTAACTTCATTCTCTTCATCTTCTTGAGGGACGTCAGGATCTACTCCCTTCATCTGCTTTTCCAGGGCTCTAACCCTTTCTTTGCAGCTTCATTCTGTGAGTTTATTCTGCAACACATTAAAGATGACATCCAGGACATGAGCAAGGCGCATTTTCGATCATATTCTTGGAATAAAAGAGAGAAAGTTGGAGAATAACTTTAACAAGATTTCACCTTAAAGCAGCCTCACAATGTGACAAAGCCTCTTGCAACATATTTGTTGCCGCAACTACTTGAGCCAACTTGACATGAATGGAGTCATCAGCCCAATCCTTGAGATATCGCTCAAGCAGAGATATAGCATCTCCATTGCGGCCCTCGGCGACATGGAGTTTGGCCAATGCAGCTCCTAGGTAACCAGGTTCCAGCCTTAGTGCAGAGTCATAGAACCTTTTTGCCTGTTACAAATTGAATGGAATTAAAACCTTCTTACATTCTAGATTAGGAGGCAATTTCAACTACAAGGATACACTACAGGTTTACCTTCTCTCTCCCACTAGCATTACTTGCATGGCATTCAATAAAGCTTTTGCAGATTGAGGCATAGCCTTCATTGCCTCCCTGGCAGCATAGAGAGCCTCTTTGACTTTGTTGAATGCCAAATCAGAATGAACCAATCCTGAAATTGTACTGTGCTTATCATCATTTTTTCTTCATAATAAAATATTTTAGTAAAAGGCAGAAATCAGAAGCATGCCATGCAGCTCAGATAGGGAATGGCTAGTATCATTTTCCTTCCCTTGCATATGCACCTTGATATGAACGAAGATCAGGTCTCAATTCTCAAGCTCCTCCGAAAGGCAATTACAGCTGCTTCTGGGCACTTCATAGATAAGAGCAGATTACCCTAAAGCATTCAAGATAATTAGATTCCGATATTCAAAACTAGTATGAAACTCAAATTACATGGCTGTCCAAAATAATTGAAAGAAAGGTGTCAACCAAAGTAATCCCCATCAGTCAGCTATTGAACTAAGTGAATATATTCATAATATATTCTGGTATGTGTCTCTCATCAATTCGGATGATCTATCCAAGAAAAGAAAAAAATGTTATGTAATGAATCCTATAAATATAGGAATAATAAACTTGACTGCCAAATCATAGAATTTAGCTGATTACTATTTTTCTGCGAGAAACTAACCAACCTTATCAGCAGAAGACAATTGTCCTCTCTCATCTTTCCTCTCCCAAAGCACAGATAAAGCTACAAAAACTGCGGGCCTTGAAGGATCAATATTCAGCAAATCATGCAATAGCTTACTTAGCTTGGGATAATCACACTTCATCTTTAGAAGCATAGCATACTCATCCATGTAATTCACTATATAAAGATCAATTGATCGAACTTGTAAGGACTACGAAGTTAAAATATTAGCATGCTATTTTCTGTGGATGTTTTTATGCAGATTGTGCATAATTCCAGGGTATAACTAGCAAAACTTCTCACTACCATTTCAAAGTTTGTTGTGGTCTCATCGTTCTTTCCAGTAATGGCTTCAACCTTAATGTATTTAATCATTTATAAGTTGGACAGAAACATGATCAATACAATAAACTTTATCCAGATCGAATGATCAGAATGAAATAATCCTGCACATCTTACTAGCCCAAATTCATCAAAGTACATCCATTTCAAACCTTTGCCATTTCAAGCAAGATATGTATATTATCAGGAAAACGTTCCAAAACCTCTGCAAAGAGTTCCAAACAATCTGTCAACACAGGAAAGGACCAAAAAATAAGTGCATGATATTTCTGTCACAAAAACTAAAATGGAGAAAAGTTCCTATAGAAGAATATGATACAATGAACAAAACAGTTGCAAAGGTTACTTTCACATATGATACGGGAACGGATTATATGAGATATACAACTAGTTTACATATTAAGAGAGAAAAAGAAAAATTTCCAACTTTTATGTATGAAATTGTGCCAAAAGTCATCTGCATGTGAGGTTCAGGAACACGTCTCTTCCAGCTATCCTTTTTTTGTTTTTTGTTTTTACTGGATATAAATGGTAATGAGACACATAAACTAATCTAGGAATGGCACAAACTTATCCATAAAAATATACACACAGGCCCAAACAGAATAAGGACACTCCAAAACAGAATAGTTTACCTTTTTAATCATTTGAAGCAATGCAACAATGGGCCTCAACATAACGCTGCACAGAAAATTACAAATTATAAACAATATTATCTGAGAAAAGCTAGTGATTTGATTACGGATAATGTATGTAAATAATACAATTCCTGAAAACAACACAAAGATATGTAAGCAAGCAATATGCTAACAAATAGCAATAAATGCTAATAGATATAGAGGACCGTGAATCTAATAATTTGTTTGTGTTGGATGAAATCTTAACTATCATATTGTACTTACTTGCAGCCACCGACTTGAGTCAATATGATCAAATGAGGCATTTTCATTTCTATTTGGAGTTTGATGAAGGATAATTACACCAATATGTCAATTGAAAAAAAATTCAGTCTCTTGCAAACAAAAAACCACACCATCACCACCACCGCCACAAAAAAGAAAGAAAAAATAAAAATAAATAAATAAATAAATAAATGAAAAAAACCCAATCATTTTAAGGATGATTATTACTCAATTTGACAGAAGCTCATAGAGAATAAAATCACATGATCTAGACAATTAAATCATTCTCTCTGAATGCCAGCTAAATCAATGCAAGAATGCATTATCTACTAACTTGTTTTGGTTACTATTCATAAAGATATATCTTGAATAAAATCATCATAAGGGTCTATGAACATTTCAACCTTTTTTTCCCCGAACGTATAGCAGATTAAAGAATCCAATACCACATCAACAAAATCTTATCTGGACTTATAAAGGCATTTTAAGTAACATTCATATCCAGACAATGTTCGGCATGGAATAGAAACAAATAATACCTATTTCAATTAATTAGCTACAAGGAGATAGTTTAAACCTTTCATCAACAAACCTGGGCAAAGAAAGAAATGATATCTTTGGAAGTAGCTCCCAATTCCGCTAAAGCTGTGATGGCCTCTATGACATAAGGACAATGCCTAAAGAAGAGGCCACAACAACAATAACAACAGCAAAAAATCTTGAAGTTAATTCAAAAATATTTTAAACACTTGTAGAAAGATATGCAGTAACACCTGCAAGTCCGAAGAGAAGAAAAAACTCAAAAAAAATGCCAACCTAAGCATTGATCATTAGATGAAATATGAATAAGAACTCGTGGAAGAAAGAATAAGGCATAGGAAGAACAGAGGAACCTTAAACACTCTTTATAACAAGCAACAGCCCCATGAGTATGTTTAGAATTCTGATAACGTTTTGCCATTAATAGACTCATCTGTAAATTTCTTGCTTTGCTAGGAATTCCCACCATATGAAGAAACAAGAGTGTTGGACTTGAAGCAGATTAAATAGAGGAAAAATAAATAATAAATCTTATTTTGATAAGCAATAAGCCCAAAATGATTAGGATATTCATCTCTCTGAGGTATCATTTGAAAATTCAAAATCAGCATTGTGATTTGGAAAACACATTCTCTAACTTCAAGTCAGTTATATCCCTGAACTTTCCTACATGTCAAGGGCTTTGCGTTGCCAACCTAGTTTATTCACTCATTTCATTCACATCAAATGCAACTTTTCAAAACCAGTTACAATTACACATAGATAAAGGAAGAGTGCGGAGAAGAGAGAGGGAGAGTGATAAAAAAAATACCGATATAAAACTTATAATATACTTATAAATGCTGCAGTAAAATCAACTCACAGCAAATAGACCTGAAGAAATAAATAGTGAAATGAAAAGTGATGAAACAAAACCTCAACAAGGGCCACTTTCATTTCACCTAGTGCAAAATGACAAGATGCAATCTTGTACTTAACCTGCAACCAGGATAGAAGGTTACACAGAAATAATCATTTTCATGAAAATTATCCAACAAGAAAAGGAAGGTTGCGTCAAGGAACAAGTTTAATCTACCTCATTTTCATTAATAGCTGAAACATCAAAAGAATTTGGAGAAGAAGACCTATTTAAGGTGGAGAAAGAACTTCTAGAACTCGTTGAATTTTGTGTTTGGGAACAAACTTGTAATATTGCAATGCTTGCTTATACGTATGCTGCATCAAACGAGAAAAAGAAAGTAAAACCAAAAGAGAGAGAGAGAAATTGTACTAGTCCACATGAATTGCAACTATGCAAAAAGCGGATTGGTATGTGTTACATATGCAATAGTGTAAATTTATGTGCCAGTTTTTAATCAGAGGCACAAATTTGCAACAGAGTAGAACGAGTTCTATGAAATTCTCCATTCAATATGTTTTGTAAAATTGATGATCATCGTCTTTCAACATTACAAAACCAAATAAAAAGTATGCCACTGCGGCATCCTTCAACATATGACCAAACACACCAAACAGTTTCACACATCAGGCTCAGTCAGCATGACAGGAATAAAGAACCATCAACGTAAGTCAACATTGACAAGATGACCATTTTAAGAGCCACAAAACTCACATTAGAGATCACTATGTTCAGAAAAATAAAACGTATCCATCATCTATACAAGATTAGTTATATTAATAATATTAGGGATACAAACTCCAGAACAAAACTGTTCTTATACAACCCAGCGTAGCACAGTTATCTTGTTGCCGTATGTCTCATATAATTCCTTCTTCATTTTTTTTTATATATATATAGTGAATTGTTACTTATCCCTGTAAAAATGTAGGACAACTACAGAGAGTTTGCATCCCTAGCATTACTGCAATTGCATACTTTAAACCACACATTATTTTGAGTAATATCAGCTACAGGCTATTTAAAAATTATAAATACAAAGAAAATATGTATTTAGGTTAAAGTTCGCAAGAAAATAAAAGGAACAGCTAGTTAATTAAGCTCAAGTATGTTAGATAGATGTTCTTACTATTGCTCTGCGATACTTATCTCGAAACAAGGAATCACCAGGACTAATCCGCAGCAACATATTAAAACTAAACAATAAGAAACACTCATCATGCATAACGCAATTTGAAATTAAAAAAGAATCGTAAGTAACAATGCTGAACTGTAAATTCAAGAAAACATAAAAACACTGACTAGATTCTCCGCCTTGAGTTGTGGACAGGTTTCTCCATTAACAGCAGAAGATGATACAATAAAACAACCCTAATTCAAATAAATTAAAAACAAAAACAAAATGACAATTAATTAATTTAATTTCTGCTAGTCTGAAAATAATTTGGGGTTAGTAAGACATTTGGAAAGAGTAAAATTACGAGCATTTGAGCTGAGTTGTAGAGGCCGTGATCGAGAACAGTGATAATCTGATCTTTAGGGATTTCCATTGTACTGTCTAGCTACTTTGCTACTGGTTTAGTTGAGAGTGAAATTTCAATTTCAATATTTTGAAATGACAAAAATCCTGATTAAATTACGGATTGTAAGTTAATAACCAGCTCTCTTTTTGAACCTTTGCAGCAAAACACTGCCGTTTTGAGCATCTAAAAATTTTTGCTTAACTAAAAAGACCATATATTCTTCGCCTTCAGAAACAATCAATTACGACGGTCAATTCAAACTTTATAAGGTCTTCCACAACAACCGCCTTGTACGGACGATTATAATTCGACTCCGTTTTTCTCTCTAGCGGATGGAGTCATCTTCTCTCCGAAAATCTTCCTATTTGTTGAATCGCGAGAAGTTCGTATCAAGCATAATTTCACCTGCTATTCGGGGGCAAAAGTGTCCTATATGCTTAGAATCCCTCTCCGATCACAGAGCGGCGGTGCTTACAGTTTGTACTCATGCCTATTGTTTGGAATGCATCCGAAAATGGAGCAACTTGAAGCGAAATTGCCCTCTCTGCAATGCACAGTTTCATTCATGGCTCTACAAATTCAACCTCTCATCTTCAAAATTTTTCCGACAGCAATTACCACCGCTTAGGAAAGACAAAACCAAAATTTCGCAATCTCACTTCGGCTCAAGAGCTGCACCGAGGTCAGATCTAGTTTATTCTAATTTTCTTTGCCCCAATTATTTTTGGTTTTATTTTTTCTCAGAAATCGAATTGTTATTATTCTGTAATCACCAAGAAATTCATGGCACGCATACCCAAGTACTCCTCTCCACTCAATATTTGACAGAAATCACGCTCTTCCATGAAGAGAAAGTATTGAACTTCTCTGGCATGCTGATAATGGTGGTTCTCTTCGTGTGATAACATTTTTAATGTTGAGTTAATACAGGATTAGACAAAGATCGAGGGATGAATCTAACAGTGATAGGTTACGATCTAGGCCATTACCATGGCGACGATCATTTGGACGGCAGGGAACAGTGCCTGACGATGCAGTAGCTGAAAGAAAACTCGGGTGGCGTGCCAGGTACATTAATTTTGGTGGCAGTGGCTCGAAAAGTTTAACTAATTTCAAAATTAGATCTTCTATTAGAATGAGTTTAATTAATATTTCTAATTGGAGTTAGACTTTTTATGTGCAAAAAATCTGCAATCTGAATGTTTTACAGTTAGATTTTAGTAAGTTAAACTCAATCATAGGTCTTTTCACCCATGGAGGTTTTTGGTGTACTTTGGAGAGATTTCATGTTTGCTGTCAATGCCGTTTAGTTCAATTGTCTGGTAGTTCAGTGTTTTGCTGCTTTGTAATTGGAGTGGGCCGCAAAAGAAAATTTTAATATTATTTTTGGTTTTCTACAGTGTTTATAACCAATGCTTGCAAGTTGTTCCTTTATCTCTGAGGAGTTTTCTTCAACAGGTACAGTTATCTTAGTTTTTATCTTTATATCATTGCTTTTCCCTTTGTAAAATTGGTTCCATAATTTCTTTATGTTGATGTTCCTAGACTCCGAGTTAACCATGCGGCCATATTAATTTACCTCTACAATTGGGGAGGACTATGATAGCATTCCTTAATTTCATCTTCTATTTTATTTCTCAAAAGCACTAAATTCTTTAATTTTTTGACCATTCAGAATGCATCGGGGAATAATTATTGGAAAGAAAGATTACTGCAGAGAATAGAACCATGGATACGAAGGGAGCTGCAGGCTATCCTTGCAGACCCAGATCCATCCATTATTGTTCATGTGGCCTCCTCTCTTTTTGTTGCATGCGTTGAAGGAAAGTTGAATGCACCTTCAAGGCATCTTGATGTTGAAGATGACTTTTTGGCACCTTTGCGGCCTTTCTTGCATAACCGGACTGACTTGTTCTGGCATGAACTAAGGTACATAATTTTATGCAAGAAACATACATTAAATTCTTTATCTGCCCTGTTTAGAGGATTAGACTTTGATTATGTTAACTGCCATATGAAGATACACCTTAATTTAGTCTGCGGACAAAAATTCTCAAAAGAAAACTGAAGTTTCATCCTTTGGGTTGGCAAAAATCTCTGTAACTTGAGATTTTTTTTATCTTGTATCCTTTGGTGGGTCTGCTGCTTATTACTTCAGTTTCTGTCTTTCTGCTTTTTGGAGAATTGTTAATGGTTTAATTTTAGGACCTAATCTGATCCCAAATTAGTAGTAGGAAACACCATGGGAGTCAACGAAGCACATAAATTGAAGGATTAAATGTCA
Organism: Trichilia hirta; assembly: GCA_035221805.1. NCBI lineage: Eukaryota > Viridiplantae > Streptophyta > Magnoliopsida > Sapindales > Meliaceae > Trichilia > Trichilia hirta. Next base: position 4,038,997 of record JAWDEX010000010.1, on the reverse strand, counting down.
TCATATCATGCAGACAAAGGTTTATCACTGACAGTCGCTGAACCTAGACAGGATATGCTGATGTTGCAGATAACATTCAGCATCCATCTGGGGTTTCCTAACCACTTTAAAATACTAGATTTAGGTAATTTATTTCTTTGTTTATCCTGGTTATGAACATTAAAGTTTACATGCTCAATTTTTTTCCTTCTGCATAGAAAAGGTATTCATTTGTTATGCAAGCATGAAAATATTTCTCCTGTTTTGTTGCTCATCTTAAGTCGTGACACTGATTAAGGAATATGCTTCAGATGTTTTGCAGAGAGTTCATTGACTATGGAAACTTATGATTCAGTGGTTGAATACAGAAAGTTTGAGTAAGTGCTCCAGAATTATTTTATCACCAATTGTCGTTCTCTTGTGCTTCATTGGCGGCATAAGTTATCAGTGCATTCACAACTTGTCTATGATTGTTGAGATGTTTATCCATCTTTCTGGATGTTTTTGACTCCCATCTCCATTACTAGTTGAGGAGTTTGGGTGAGCTACCTAAAGGTATGTACGGGTTTGAAGTGTTATGACTTTAAGCTACAATTTTTGTTATATTAAATTAATAAATGTCAAATATGAGTGAAAATTTAGTATTTATCAAACACTTCAGCTATTATGCATTCAAAGCACAACAGGAGGACAACAATACTGAACGAACCTAACTGCAAGATATATTATGATTTTGTGATAGCGCCGCTTGATCTGGAGAGGTTGAGCCAAGTCTTATGGAGCTATGATATTCGCACATATCCCAGAGTTGCTACATGGAGAAAAGAACCAGGTAGCTGAACATTCAACTACTGAGAGAATAATTTACCTTTAGAAGTTGGACAGAGCTGAAGCATATTTTGGGCCAGGCGAAGGTTTATTTAGATTTTCAGGGAAGAAATTAGTAATAGTAGCAGAAGATGAAGAGTCTGCTCAACTTTTGATGGAGAATGAATGACATCACCCTGAACTTCTAGCATTCATCTTATAGCCTTAATCTGGTTAAAACAGAATTTTTTACTGCATTGTTCTTCATCTGTGCACATAGAACAAGAGATGCTAGCGAATCTGACATGTACTGTTCTCATGAAAACAAAGTATCGTATTGTATCATGACATTAAATGGTAAAAACTATATTTTCTTCTGTTTTTTTTTTATTTTTTTTATTTCCATGTTAATTCATCGTCACTCCTGCAAGAGTTGTTACATATTCTAAACTTCATCCCCATTTTCATTTTCCTCGTGCCTTCGGTGATGTTTGCACAAGTCTTTTCAAGTTGTCGAGGAATAAAGTGTTTAGCCCGTCAAATAATTCCTTGGATAACATCTATTAAAAAGAAAAACAAATTTAACAAAATATTTAGTGTCTTTTTAAAAACTTCCCAGGCCACCCGCTGCCCCAACATTTTTATGTCCATGTTTTTTAAATATCATACGATTAATCAAAAATCAATCGGTCATTTTTTTAATGTCCGAGTTTTACTATTTCTTCTACGCATCGAGATTATACACATACATATTACTACATATTCACTACACGATACCATCTACTCCACGATACCATCTACTTCAAGACACCAGTCTTGTGTTGGTACAAGCATAATCTGGAGATCAAAAACAATCCCCTACTCTTCTTCTGGCTCTTCATCTTCGTGGAGAAGATTTTCTCTGTTGTCATGAGCACAAAAGCCATATGCATCAATAAGCATGCTAGCTATAGTGCCACCCTGTTTACAAGCCAGTGCTATATTTAGTGGGCCAGCTGGCTAGACCATATCCCATATTTCGTCCCTTTAGTTCATAGTTCCCACCCTCAATCCACTTCCGGTGTACATCCGTGTTCAACATGTGGTAACAAGCAATTCTTTTAGTTGACAATATATTATGTTGATGCAAAGGCTCAGTGTTAAAATAAATAAGAATTCCTCCAATTCTAGTTGAATTAAGAGTGGCTTAGTCTACTAAGAGAAAGAGAAGGGCAAAAATTAAGTTAAAGAATGAGAATCAATACTACCGTAGATATTGTTGGGTTTCTAAATCCAATACATTGATTCATGTTCCTGTGATATATATGAGACTTGCAGAATACGCTTAAGCACCGCAAGCAGGAAACTAGAGTGCTTTTCTCTTGGAAGATTGTATCAGGTAACATCTCAGCTTCTTGATGTTCCTATTTTTTACTTCCGTGCATGCTTGTGAGGTATATAAAGCTAACAAAAAAAGTATGGACAAATATTATTCAAGCCCAAAATTTGATTTGAAAGATGAAAAAGTCTTAACCTGAAAAGAGAGTGAATATCAGCTGTTGTGAGGTATCCCCGTCCCTAAACATCAAGACAGCAGAATAAGTACGTTATGTCTTTATTTTCAAGGGGCAGAACAAAGTCAAGAAAACTGTAGAAGTCCATTTCCCTAGCATTTCCTCCGCCACTTCTGCCGCGGTGAACATGCTCATCAAATATTATTAGTAACAAACATAAAGATAAACTTGAGAACTCTCGACAAAACTGAAAAAGCAAAAGAAACTTAAATAAAAGGGTTGACGTTCATATAATGTCGCAGATATTTCTGAGAACCAATTATATTATATTATTTGGGCTATTACTTCATTATATATATAAACTTATAATAAATTGTAGATTTGTTTATAATTTATAAAACGATTTTTTATTTATATTATTTTATATTTATTCATTTGCTATTTATTTTTATAATTTGATTATCAATGCAAAATAAGATCCTATGATGTATCACGTGTCAAGACTCTATCTA
>JAWDEX010000010.1:3952013-4036106 GCA_035221805.1 Trichilia hirta | reverse complement strand
ATCGCCTCAGAAATGGACGGAAAAACTGAAGAGGAAGTTGAAAGATATGCTAAAGTTTTTAAAGAACGATACAAGGAGCTTAACGGTAAGTTGCTTCCAGTTTCATGCTGGTCATTGAAGGTAAAAGGGGTCCCTTTGTGGTTTGAAATTTTAAGTTGTTAAGCTGCGTTGGCATGTATTAGTAAGGGGCATGTGCCATCGTGTCTCACTAGACATGATCATTGATGGGTATGGGTCATGGACTCAAAAATTTGATATGGTTTTAGGAGGCTCAGCCTAAAGCCATAGAAGAAATAAACCGAAGTTTTTTCTGAGTCCCTCCCAGTGGGAGGTCTGTGTTTGCATCATCTGCCTTGAGAATAAATAATTTATGGGGAGCCATGTATGACTGCATATTTGGGGAAAAATAAATTCCTGTCATATAGTTACATTTATTGCATAGTCGAATAAAGTTTTATTGGATCCTTTTAGATGAAATAACTGGTTTTCCAAAAGTATTTTATGTGTGTTGAGGATTCCACCAGGCTGGAGTTTGGCTTGGGCTGAACTGCTATGTTGACCTTTCGGTTCTGTTGCTTTAGTTCTTATTGGTTTGGGCTGTTCAAAACAAAAAAATGTTTTGTGGTTGAATCAAAACCAATTTGGTGATTAGATTCCTTTCAAGTTTACAAATGGTAAATTCTATGATAATTGTTGTTCCTTTCGAGCCATGTACTAGTTTCATGTAATAACTTAATTCTCTCTTCTAATATAGATTTTGTGTGAATGCTATAGATTATGATAGGATTATTAAGAACATTGAAAGAGGAGAGGCCAGAATTTCTAGGAAAGATGAGATAATGAAAGCAATTGGGAAGAAATTGGATCGCTACAAGAATCCATGGCTGGAACTAAAGATACAGTATGGCCAGAACAAGGGGAAATTGTACAATGAAGAATGTGATCGTTTCATGGTGTGATCTCTGTTCACGGTGTAATGTTTGTTGCAAACTGTTATTTATATTCTGGATCATAATTGATCAATAACATTATGCCGTCGATTCAATATACAGATATGCATGGTTCACAAGCTTGGGTATGGGAACTGGGATGAGCTGAAGGCAGCATTTCGAACTTCACCCTTATTTCGATTTGACTGGTTTGTCAAGTCCCGTACAACTCAAGAACTAGCTAGGAGATGTGATACCCTCATTCGGTTGGTGGAGAAGGAAAACCAGGAATATGATGAAAGAGAGAGACAGGCACGCAAAGAGAAAAAGCTTGCCAAGGTTTTTCCTATAACTTGTCCCTTCCAATATGACCTGTCTGTGTGCAATCACATGAACCTGGATGAGCACTACATGTTCATAGTGGTTTGTGTTTCACAGTTTATGATGCAATATAATGTTCCCATTAGAATTTCCTTTAATGTGTTGAGCTCCTCTATTCAACTAGCCATAGGTTAAAAAAGAAAAAAGTTTAAATGAAAGAAATTAAAGCAACTCATTATGTATATAAACTAGTCAAATCTCATTATGTTATTTTACATTATAGAACATGACACCATCAAAGCGTGGTGGGGGAAGGCAGCCAAATGAGAGCCCTAGTTCCTTGAAGAAAAGGAAGCAATCATCGATGGATGACTACTTGAGCTCGGTATGTTTCTGGCTAATTTGATGTAAATTAAGAATGTGCGTTGTCCACAAACTGAAACTCGATGTGTTCATGTGCAGGGGAAGAGGAGGAAATGATATATAACATATACGGCGAGTTTTGGCAAACCTCTAATATTTTGCTGTAAGCTGTATTCCAGCTATAACCTTCGACTTGATATTGCCATTAGGGTTCAGTAGAACTCTGTAATCCGAATAGTGTGAAAAAGGTATCATTAGATTCTATTAGTCTTGGATAGTTGTATGAGTATACGAGATACTTTGTAAGCTAATATATTATATTTCATTGGAGTTAATTTCACGTCAAAGAAATATATGCATTGACTGCTTAAGGTGTAGGTAGCTATTAGCATCAAACAAATTTCTTAATCGTTTTTTGTTCTTGATCCACCGTTGGAAGTGTAAATTATGATTTGTGTCCAAAACATTTTTGATTTAGCATTCGAAGGAAAGCTTATTTTGCCAATTGATCTAAATTTCAGACATAAAAATCCTGTTTCCCCAATGTCAATAGATGTAATAACAATTTGATACAACGTAATGATTTGAGAAGATGAATGCTTTTGCATGTGATTGTAGAATGTGCATGAGGGGTAATATTTAAGGGTTTGCAATCACTTCTTAAAGTCACGTCAACTTATTGCCTAATAATGTAAAAAACTTCTAGTTTGAACTGTTTCTCTTATCGCTTTGGTCCAACAGAAGGCAAAAGATGAATGAGCAGTAGAAAAATATATACACGAACTTGTTAGCCTTTTGGTTATTTGCCTAAGGACTCTTCTTCCGAGTTTGATACCCGTAATGTAGTTATTTATCCTGAATACTTCTGTCATGATGGAGATATCGTACTTGCCAATTTTCATTTTCTATTCAGTCTAGTTGATGGCCTTAATAACCTTTATTTTTTTATTACAGTTTATCTTGCGTCTCAAAATAAGTTTCGACTTCGGTAATTTATACTTCAGTTTCTTAGTACATGTTTGATATTGAAGTAAAATTTTAGTTAAAAAAAGAGTGGGGTCATAAAAATTTAGTGTCGTTCAATATTTTGATAATTTTATTTTTTAAAATTAAATAAAGATAATAATATAAAACATATCTTTAATTTTATTTGTTATCGTCTCATTATGTTATTCCCCCTTACTGCTGCATTGGTAATTTGTCACCATATTACAGCTTTACCGAATTGTTTTACTACAGCTGGAACACATTCTGATAGTTTATTATAGACTCTACAAATGACCATGGGAATATCGACATTGCTTAAAAATTTTGGTAAAAACATATTCATTTGAGCCAGTATGGTAAATCACTGTCCTCTTTTTCCCTGTAGTACTGAAGCCTAACCTCTTGTGCTGATCACTCGTGACTTGTCTATATTGACACAGAGAAGAGAGAGTTGTTAGACGGAGAATATTTTGATCATATATGGAAAGTAATAAGATGAAACCCTTTTGTTTTGTATAAGCCGAAAGCATGACTCACTCAGAAAAATCCATACACAAGACTGTATGAGAAGACAAACGATGTAACACCAATGTGACCTCCACACCAAACCCACTAAGTTTCCCCACTTAAAGACAATTAATGTATGGGGCAAAAAATTATCTTCCCAGATTTCCTATAGCATCAACTTGAAGAAAAAAACTAAATCCACAGATTAACATGTTGCATACATCATCATCTGAAGCTGGGTTTTCTGTAATACTCGCAATCAACACAGTACCCCGCTTCCCCAATCCGTCTTTAACTGCGTCTCCTTCCTTCAACCACATAATTGAAGCATTCAGTTTCATACAAAAACTATAAGAGTGACATAGGATAAGCAACAAGAGTCAAAGTTGGATACATGCAAGAACTCTTATTCCCTGGTGGAAATAGAAACCAAGACGTTGAAATGATGGTGCATCTGCAAGTTTTCTCTTTTTCATCATTACCTCAGAATGATACGACATTTCTTCCCTAGAAAGACCAAGTCACAACGAGAAGCTTCCTTGCAGTCACTCATTTGTACCATCAAAGCTCCCCATCACATTTGCCCGCTTTTTCTCTCTCCAGTTCTCACCCCATACTTTTGCCTCTGCCACAGCACGCTCTCTATCTAAATCACGATTCCTTGGAGAGTGCCTAACTCTCCCAGTATTTACAGGGCTGTCTCTCTGGGATTCCTGTCGCTCTAAATCATCCACACCCCATTTTCTCCCAGATCCACCACCAGTTTCACTCTGACCAAACTCTGCACCGGTACTTAATTCCCTAATGTGACCCCTCTTCGGGTAATCAGGAGAATTTCTATGGATGGAAGGAGATCCATGCCGCCCAACACGTCCATGCTCGTCTGGGTTATCAAGCCCATCTGCCATACCCCTTCGGTCATCCCTAGCCCTGGGAGTAGAAGGACCGACCCGGTTACTTTGGTTGCTGCCTGAATTTGGATCATATGTTTGGGAGGCTAAATATGTAAGTGCAGTCACAACATCACCTATTAGAGGCCTTGTAGCGGCTTGCTCCTGCAAACACATGGCCGCAACTGCAAGAGCTTGGTATAGTCCTCGTATTGGATACCGGCCTTGCAATAGTGGATCAGCCATTTTAGGAAACTTCCGGCGATCTTTGAAGAGTGGCCGTGCCTGCAGGCCCATGTCCCACAAACAAAAACAAAGAAAAGAGAAACCTCATTTCACAACAATTCAGCAACACGAGAAAGAACTAAAACCAAGATATCATTATTTTACATCAATATAAATTTGAAAGAACACTTCTGCATTGAAATTAATGTAAGAATGAAGAGATACGGTACTTACCCAGGCAACAAGATTATGCTCCCCTGGTGCCCGTGTATTATCAATAGCTTTCCGCCCAGTGATAAGTTCAAGAAAGACAACTCCAAAACTGTAAACATCGGACTTAAGAGTGAGTTGACCGGTCATAGCATATTCTGGTGCACAATATCCATATGTACCCATTACGCGAGTGGATACATGGGTTTTGTCACCAACAGGCCCCAGTTTTGCAAGTCCAAAATCAGATAACTTTGGATGATAGCCCTCATTGAGGAGGATGTTTGATGATTTCAAGTCCCTATAAATAACAGGAGGGTTTGCTCTATCATGCAGGTATTCCAAACCCTTAGCTGCACCAGCCGCAATCTTCATTCTTGTATTCCAGTCCAATGGCTCCTTATCCGGCGGTAAATCTGAAAACAAAATTAAAAATATATTAGTAAATGTAGTATGCTAAATTACGCTGGTCTAATTCAAATTTTGAACCTATGGTATCAAGTGCAAAGATAGTAAAAATTAGTCACCAATGATAAAACTGCTAAAGTGCAAAGTGATAAGTTTTTTCAAATCGATCTTATAATTTGAATGCATACTCAATCATGTCATACAACATATAGTTGCGATTTCTATTTTCATAATAACAGTAGCATGTCAGAGAGTTGGTTTCCATGTAAATATTTAATCTTCAATAAGAAAGCACCGGTTTTACAAGACTATCATTGTGATTTGGATGTGTAACAAGATCCGTACAATCTAAATATCCGATCTCTGCAACATAAACTAACAAATAGCCAAAGACATCCAGCAATGAAGATTTAATTGATACATGATTTCATGTGAAGGTGCACTTATTTGCATGCTCATAACCTCCATTAAATATCCCCATTCCAAACTTCTTATCTTAGTGATACAGCGGGATAGAGCAAATGAGAATAAATTCACCGATCAGATACTTCTACATCTAAAACTCAGGGAGCAGAAGCTAGATAAACATTCTAACAAACAAGGTAGATGGCCCTTTAGACGAAATGACTCGAAAACACATAATTACCAGGTTTTGATAAATATTCCCATAGCGAAAAGTTAAGGTAAAAGGTTTTCTTTTACTTAGGTTTCCTTTTGCAGTGAAGATGAATATCCACTGAAGACGAATATCCCCAGCTTTGAGCAAAGAAAGAATAGAAGAACCAGAAATACTCAGTATTGTCGGGTGGAGATATCCAAATAAACATAATGGTTACAATGAGGTTTAGCACTTTGTTCCTTTCCTAACTTTTTCCACCGGGCTCACTAGTCACTAAGTACATACGGTTAACTAACCCGCCCAATGCTATCAAGGAGCATATTCAGTTGATGTAATCACAAAAAAAATAACACCAGGTTTTACCAGAACCGAGAACCAGTTTTATAAAAGAGAGCTTGGAATTAGTATCAATTCTTTGAGATAAAAATGGGAAAAAAAAAAAAACAAACAATGCATGAAGGGTTAATCACATAAGTGGATTTTCCCGAATCCTAATGCAGCAATCAAGATAGAGTCCAAACAACAGGAAGGAAAGCAATTTGACTTAAGTGCCCAACCAGAGGTTCTCCAGAAAAAAAGGCGCACATGATAGATATTATCAAACAAGGTGACAATCCTTGGATATTAGCAGCAAACTTTTAGGGTGGCTATTTCTAGCTGTTCTATATCAAGTATCAGCAGTGAGAATCAGAACTTTCTTCCCTTGTTAAACCATTGTAGTATCTTCCCCTAACTTCAGCAGAAATGACTTCTCTAAATTCAGCAGAAATGGTGCCAAAAATTGGACTCCCTGAGAGGTGACAAAGTGTCTTCACCTAACTTGTCTTAAAACATTCTTATGTTCCTCTCTATCACTTTGATGCTCTACCCCACTAAAAGAAGCCTAAGATGTGAAGCTTCCAATAGCAAACATAAAGGCTTTCAATAAACTACCAATAAATTCATTTTCTAAAAAACAAATAATATTGCCATGATGGACACACCTGCACGTAGCCAAATTATATCTGCTTGCCTAGGGAAAATGACATAAAAGGACTTAAGAAGTAATCCTAAATATGTAAGTTAATTGCTCACATTTTATGCCAATCCTTAATAACTTTCACTGTTGCAATAAATGATAGGATAATTAATCTAGGTTCATGAAGTTTGAAAATAGAATAAGTATAAAGTTGCGCCGACTAACCGTGTAAATGATCTTCCAATGATCCCAACGGCATAAACTCGTAAACAAGGAGGCGCTGATCCCCATCTGCACAATAACCGATCAGGTTGACAAGGTTTGTGTGGTGCAAGAGGCTAAGCATGAGAACTTCCACAAGAAACTCCCTATTTCCTTGAAGGCCATTCCGGTCAAGCCGCTTGACAGCAACTACCTGCAAAAACAATCATTCCATACAACCAGTAATTCATCAAAGAATTCATGAAATTTAATGCAGTCGTTTTTAGAGAATCACAATCCAGAATAGATAGAAGTTTCGTATTAATAAGATTATAAACCCAAAAAATGGTGTATCATCACATGCCAAGCACTAACAAATCTCTCAAATAATGTATTACGCACATTCATGTCGAATAATTACACCTTACCTGTCCTGTACTCTCCAACTGGCCCTTGTAAACACGTCCAAACCCCCCTTCACCCAATAGACACTCCGGCCTAAAGTTCTTGGTGGCAGCAGCAAGTTCTCTAAATGTAAATGTTTGTGCAGCAATATGAGCAGTTGGCTCTTTTGGTATAGCTGGTTCCCTTTTAGGGTCAGAACCGTTCCGAGATTTTGATTTCTCTACACAAATGGGTGAATAAAAGGTCAAAATGTAAAAACTTTAGGTAAAAAGGATATACAACTGTGAAGCAAAATTCAACAGACAGGCATAGAATTTATAGTAGTGGATACACAAAAGCATCAATGTTTCTGCGTCACAAATCTACACAGCAAACATTATAGAATCAAACTACAAACACCACTCCAAACTAGAAAATCATGTAGCACGACTGAATATTTTGTGCATATTAATAGAGCAACCTGAGCTGGTCTTTCTCGGTTTCTCCCCAGAAATTTATCCAGAATATCATAACAAGCTGTAGGCGTCACTCCATCAACATAAGAATCAAACAGAAGAGCCAACGTAAAAATTCATCATATAATTAAAACAGTCAAAGCTTGAAAAACCTACCAAAATAAAAAAAAATATTTTAAAGACAAGAATATCAACAGCAGATGCATCAGATCAAACCAACAGCAAACTCTAATAGCAGTCCATCACCAAAAAACTCAAAACAAAACACAAAAACACAGAATTCAACGCACTCATTCATCAGTCCAATCCGAAACAAGAAACCCAGATAAACTTCTATTCAAAAACAACAAAAATAAGGAAAAATTTTAACCTGAACCAACTCTGCTGACATGGTTAGACTGAGAAATTGAGCCATCTCTAGCTGAATCCTTCCTGCTTACTTCCTTCACACTACCACCTCCATTATTCTGCTTGTTATTGGATGATCCAAAACAAGGCAAACACCCACCCATATCAAATCAAGATAAATCAATGAAATTCCTCAACAAAATTCGAACTTTATTATAAATAAAACCTCTCACTCAATCTTAGCTATCATTTCGCTGAAAACACTAGAAACTTGTCTAAAGAATTGCTCATCGGATCAATTTCCTCTACCAAAAACTTGTCTTCATAGGATCTTGAGTGTCCATTAAGGAGAAAGATCGAGACCCAAAAAAAGCAGATCAACAAATCGAAGAAAAAACGTGTTGTTGTGTGGTATGGTGTGCAAGAAAAGAAGGTAAAGAAAATAAAGGGCAAAAAAAATGAACAATTAATTAATTTACTAAATGAAAAGATTTCGATGGCTAAAAGTGAAATTATAAATAATTATCCGGTAATTATGGTACTTATGATATAGAGAAGCCTCGTTTGGAATGTATACCAAATTGCACACCATAACTTCAAAATTTTTCTTCTCTTTCTTTACTTTTTAACCCTTTAATCTCGAGAATTTACAATTTTTACAATTTCAGAGAGGTAATAATCATGGTCACGGTCGGAAAGTGGGTCCCATCTTAACACACGTTTAAAACTACGTCAAGGAGGATGGGTGGACTAACGATCGTCTATAACCCATCTATTATATGCACAAAGATTTCTGACCGTTGGATGAAATGATAGTTAGTGAAGAACTTTGAAAAGGCTGACGTCATCATATTCGATCCAACTGACGTCTTTCCAAGCTGTATATGCTACTGCATGAGTTACAAACTTCGATTTAAAACAATTGGTTAATTATTAATCGAGTCCCCGTAGTATATTAAAATATTAATCAAATCCTTGTAATTTATTAAATTATTAACCAAGTCTACGAGTTTGGAAAAATTCTCTATTGTCTATGACCATTGATACTCAATACCAATCTAATATTTTTGAAAAAAATATATTATATGAATTTATATATTTCCAAACTGAAATTTTGTTCACACATTTATGATAGATTATCGTCATCAATGTTATATATATGAGTTTTGTTAAGAGCAATCGTTAATGCTTCAAATTTAATAAGTTTCAACTTTTTAGTGTATTAAAATTCAGCATTTATTATTATATTAAATATCAAAAATTATTATAAATAATAAATATCAAAAACTTAATAATAAAGTTATATATATATATAACGCGATTAGTAAAATATATATTACTCAGTTAAAAGATAAAAAATTATATTTTTAAAATATGATAAATAATAATTACATATTTTTATAACATAAAAATTATAAATAAAGTAGTATGGTATGATTACTCAAACATTAAATTGTGTTATAAACGATGCTTATTTGTTAAGAACATTAAACACATACTCAATCCTTTAATAATTATTTTATATTTATATCATTTACTTAATAATTGTATTATTTTTAGTTAATTTAAACTTACAATTGGGTATTGGTTATATAAATCATATTTAAAATGATTACTTTTAATTTTAAGGGAGATAAATAATAACTAATAATGAATATCATATAAATAATAAAATTTTAAATTTTATAGGTTATAATTAATAAATTTCAAAAGATACACATGTAATTTACATTGATTATGTTAAAGAGGTTAACAAAGTACCGGGCCCAAAGTGATAATTATTAAAAAAATATTATTTAAGTGATAAACTGTTGAACTTCAGGTTAGATGAGTGATAAATCCTTTATTAGTAATTTGATGTCCCGAATCATTGAAAGAAATAATAAAGTTTTAGAAAGTATGCATTAAATATTTATTTTAACAAAAGCTAATAAATATACGAGAAAATGTTTTTGTTTAATAAAAAATATATTCCTGTAAATTGTAATTAGCAAAATATAATCAATAAATTAAAATCTCAATTAAGAAATATTATTATGATAATCAACATATAAGAGATCCTAATAAACTAATAATAAAAATCTTAACAAATATCTTAAAGAAATTCATTAACAAAACCTTTCTTTAAAATTTTGTTAACAAGTACTCTTAAATGAATTTGTTAAAGTTTTTATATTTAATAAATTATAATTTTTAAAACATTAAAGTTTATTATATTAAATACTAAAAATTATTATAAATAATAAATATAAAAAATTTAATCAATATTTTAAGAACATTTGTTAACAAAACTCTTTTTTTAATTATAATTATAACATAAAAACCCTAATTTTAACTTGTTAAAGACAATTACTTATTTTGTTGCCGTTTTCTTTTTTTCTTTTTTCTTTTTTTTACTTAAAACAGAAGCAACAGAATGTGTATATACTTGACTCTTAATCAACATTCAACAGTTAGCGTTGAGTTCTTCAGGTTTGTCAGAGTCTGAAAATCATTATTTCTCTCTTTATATTTTCTCGATGAAGGAACAAGGAAGAACGTGGAAATTAGTTAAGAGGAATAGACAATCACGTGGTTGGTGTTAAGCCATTAGAAGAGTACAAATAATAATAATTAATTTTGTTAATAATAACGGGGAAGCCATTGAAAGATTATATGGGATCTAGTGCAGTTTGTCTGTCTTCGGCGTGCATCCCACTACATGGATAAGAGATTTTGTATCCTTGGCTTGTCGGATACTACACAAACAGGATTTATATGTTATTTTTTAAAAATAAAATTATAATTCCCTGTCTCGTTTAAAAATTAAAACAAAATAAAGATAAATAAAAAATACAATTATTGTCTCAATTAATAAATTAAAAAAATTGAAAAAATGCAATACTTATCAATTTTCCAAAAAATGTCAATTTTTTGGCGGGTTTTGTGAAATTAGGGTTTCGTCCGAATCCGGATGCTATTAAAAAAAAATTAATTTACATATTTGCTTTTATCAAAGTGTGACGATGTAAGCAAGCTGTCAAACTCCGAGTACATCCAAAATCTCATGTTTTCTCTTACAAAACTCCAACTCTCGAGTTTCTGAATTTATGTTTTTATAACTTTTAAGACACGTATTCCTATTGCCGAAATTTCTGGAACAATAGATCATTTTATATGGTGCTATTACGTCCATCACAATCAACGTGCATTCGTTTCCACAGCCATACACATATTTCTAAGTATTTTGGTATTAAAAATATATAATTAATTGATGATAAATGTTTTTACTTAGACAATATTTGATAAAATCTATGGGCATTAACAATGTTATCATCTATTTCTTAAATATATTTTAGCTAAATGTAGTTTAGTTAAAAAAAAAAATACTAAATCTAGATTATTTCATATTTAAAATGCAATAAATAAATGACAAGATTATTTTAAAATTTAAACTATATTCACAGAAATTAATGGGTGCAACATTTGATAACAATAATAATTTATTATACAATATTTTGTTAAGCAACATCATTATATCTTTTAAAAATTATAGCTATAATTTAATAATTTTCTTTCAGAATAATAGATTTAGTTAAATATTTATTAAGATTAATTTTAATCAGCACAACAAACAATACAGTTTATTTACTTTTCATAAAAAAATAAAAATTTTGATCTTATAAGTTATAATATATTGTTAATTTTTATAAAAATATATTAAAATATATTTTTAAATGCGAACACGAGTGAATTTTGAAAATTGCAAATCACTCAACTAAAATTTTGAAAAAAATATAAATTTATTTGATATTTAAATATTATGGTTTTAAAATAATTATTTGATGCTGAACATAAATAGAAATAATTTTATTGTAATAAATTATTTCGGATATAATTTTCTAATGTAAACAAGTATTATATTGTATTAAGAGAGATGTTAAAAACTTGTTTCACTTCCCTCAGAATGAGGGTTCAGTGACCGCCGTCTTCGTTATAGTACACATGGCTGGCTTGTAGTGGTCAACTATGGTTGAGCAACTGACGATTCTTTCCATCCAGAGCTTTCCCCAAGTCATCACCCATACGGGCCGTCCAATGAACATATCAGAATTCTCATATATTAATTTTCCCCATTGCATTACTGTTACAGATATTTGATTTAATTATTTTAAAAGATGAGACATTAGATATCCTTTTGTTAAATAAAATTATATTTTAATCGAAACGAAGCTCTTGTAATTGTAAAGGTTAACCGAATTGGACGGAATTGTACAGACAAATTGACATTACGAATCTCGGTACGATGGACTGGGCTGTTCGCCGTTTAGAAAAGTCAGTCCAATATATTGGTGTGCTTAATCAACCGTTTTAGGTTTGATATTTGCAATAGGCTCACAAGATATTGGGGCTAGAAGAATTTTTGGGTTGGGTATAGTATTGAAAATCAAAGTATAGTATTGAAAATTAAACAATTCACGTATTCACATATTCCAATTCTATAATTCAAAATTTTTAAATTGAGAATTTGTGTAATCAAATTGTGATTATATTTTAGGAAAATCTAAATATTTGCGAATTGTTTTTTTGAAAAATACGAAAATAACCATAATTTTAAGAATAATTATTAAAATAATTGTGTCAGAAAAAATTGTGATCAAATAAATTAAAAATATATTTTTTGAACAATAATATTCTTATAAAAATTATTAGAAAGAATTATTTTTAACTGTATTAAAAAATATTATTTTAAATTATGTTAAAAAATATTATTTTAAATTATGTTCGAAAATATTATTTTAAATTATATTTAAAAGTATTATTTTAAACTGTATTTAAAAATATTATTTTAAAATATTTTTAAAAGTGTAATTTTAAACTGTGTTCGAAAGTATTATTTTAAACTGTATTTGAAAGTATTACTTTAAATGTGTTCAAAAGTATCGTTTCAAACTGTGTTTAAAAATATTATTTTAAATTATACTCAGAATTATAATTTAAACTATATATAAAAGATACAATTATTTGTTATAAGGGTATTATTGTTCAAAATTTATATTTTTAGTTTATTTGATCAAAATTTTTTTAATATGATCATTCTAGTAAATATTCTTAAATATACGGGCATTTTCGTACATTTTCCTAGTTTTTTCCTGATCTATGTTCTTTTTTCTTTTTTTTTCTAAGGTAGATAGATGGCTGATGGTGATTGGAAGACAAATCAATACTCAATAAGGTACACTTATTTTTGTTCTAGCTTTACATTAATTTTATTGATAACTTTGTTATCTTCCCTTTGTTATTTAGGCAACATTGATGGATATGACATAAAGCTTTGCTTTATGAACATTCCTTTGTTTGCACTTTATCGTCAGCAAACCTTAGCATATTTAGATCTGGCTCCAATAAATTGACAAAATGATTGATAATTTAGAGGTGATTTCTCTTTTTTATTTCTGAAGCTTTAACCATTATATTACATATTTACGCTAATACCTATGTAGTTAATAGTGTCCACAGGAAATCATATACTTCATATGGTCTCTTTGAACTCGAATCTCACACCTCTTTCCAATTAAACCAAGTAATACCAAATAAATTTGGTTATATAACTAAATTAAATATTCAATTCAAATATAACCTAAATTTCTTGTGAGATATTGTACATTTCGAGGAGTTTGTTCCAATCTGATCGAAAGCATGAGACTGGGTTCTTGTTTAACAAAGAAGACGAAAAAATATAGATGAACTGCCATGTTAAAGAGAAATAAAAGAAGTAAAGTAAGAAAGAAAAATTGCCATCTTCTATATTCTGTGTTCTAGGGGAATTACAGTGAATTTGATAATCTTAAAGAGAAATACGTATATTTGTGGAAGGCATATTATTATAACCTAATTTTGTACTCGATTACTTAAGTCCTTCAAATATAAAACTCAATTTATTGATTTTGAAATTAGTTGTTTTTCAAAACAAATGGCTAAGAATTTTTGGATTAATAAAGAAAAGGATCGAATTACATAAATGAAAGATGGACTTAATTGTAAGATTTTAAAAAATTAGAATTGCCTGGACCTAAATTTTAGAATCCCAAAATATGAGATGGTGATCACGAGTACACATAATAGAAAATTAATGCTCTCTGTTGCCATATTTCCTTCATAGACCTAAAAGCAAAATAATGATTCATCGAAGCCAAAGTTGGAAGAAATTATTAATGCCATGGCAAGATCCTGCGGGTTTTTAATGTTCGGGTTTATTTCCAAGTCCGTAAAAGAAATTAGAGGCAAAGAAGGAAGTTTCTGCTTGGTATTTAATGGATGCCTCGGCAGCTTTCAAGATAAAATGGAAATGAGGAGGGTTTTATGCATACACAGGAGAAGGAAAAAAGAAGAGTTTGATTTATTTCCATAAACTACCGAGAGGCAACAAGGAAACAATTAAAAGGTTTATGGTTGTCCTTTCTCAAATCTTTCATCTATATAAAAAGAGAACCCTAGCAATACAAGAAGGGGATCTCACATTAGCGGCAAATAAGCAAAAGCGAAAGCTCCCAGCAGACATTTACTCTAGAAATCAAGAAGCAACTCGCCACAGCCACCAAAATAACTCCCAAACAACCATCAAAAATCATCTTCCAGCAGCCACCAAAAACAGTCCAAACAACAGTTGAAAGACACCATATCAATAGCCACCAAAACCTCGTTTCAGCAGCCATAAACTTGTAAAAAAAACAGCCACAAAAACAAACCTCGATCAGCCATCATAATCCTCACCACTCACAAAGGGAGAGTACAGGGGCGGGAAATCTGAGAAGTTAACTCTATACACAGACATCAAAACGAGGTACGAATTAATTCATAGTTTTTTCCTTCATAATAGAAAATTTTGGTTTGGCATGTTCCCTGTGTGCATGAAAGCATGCATATGAAATATAAAAAGAAAAAAACAATTTTCTTGCATGAATTCAAAAAATTGGAAAGAAGGATTTGTTTGAGTTTGGGTAGCATGATTTAGTTCCGTTAGTTTTGGATGTGTGATGGTTAAATAAAACAATAATAAAGTGACGTGCTTCCATAAAAATTCCATAGAAACAAAGGAAGTAATCTTTCGTATATAAACTGATATAATCCACCTTTGTTCCCCGGAATATACCATGTTTAATTTAAACAAAAATACATAAGAAAATAGGATGGAAAACAGAAAAAAGGGCATAAACTTGGTCAAACTATGAACCACCTAAACAACCACCATCATTTCGGCTTTCGAGATAGTTTGCCGACTTGGAAGGGACAGGGTGAAGGTTGCTGTCAGGCTTGCGTTTGGTGGTGGTGGAAAAACTTCAATGGCCATCCATGACAGAGAGAACTACGGTTGAGAAGAAGGATGAATAGTGGTGCATGGTTTTTCTTGAAATTTTTGTACGTTACAAAATTAGCCCAAATTTGAGAAATTGGATCCAAAGTCTATTTTAGGTTTTACGATTTGAGTTTATGGTTTCATTTAGCTAACATTCATACCCAATTTAATTTTTCTTTCAATTTTTGAAAAATTTCTTAAATTATTCCTATTTAGCCTTTGCTCATTATTATTTTGATTCTTTCTTTATTTGTTTATTATCTTTGTTCTTTCACTTTTTTTTTTTTAAATTTTTATAAAACAAATATTAAATATATTTTTTTTGCATTTTCTTTTTTCTTTTATTTATTTTTCTTCTTAAAATAATAAATTTAAAATCTTAATCAATAATAAACACCAAAATAAATTGATTATCCTGTTGATTCTCCCTTTCTTGATAAAAAACTAAATTAACTTAAAAAAATTTTAAATAATTAATAAATATCAAGACGAGGCGATTACCATGTTGATTCTCTTTTTCTTGATTAAAATTTTAATTAAATTAGAAAAAATTTTCAAAATTCTTAATAATTAATTAACATTAAGAAGAGCTGAACGCCCTATTGATTTTTTTTTTCTCTCAATTAAAAGATCTTAAATAACCAAATAGTATATAAGAATATGATCTAAATAATTTGTAATAACCATTTATTTGAATAAGTGATGACTTTAAAAATCATCAAATCGCTTAGATGATATATATATATATATATAAAAGAAGAATCTATTCCATCACGAGCTAGACAATGTGAATATTACCCCTCTATCTTAGCTTTTTCTTCAATGGAGGAAGGAATACGTGAGTGTGGCAATAAAAATTCAAAGCATCATTTTGTTTTCTATCTTTATTTCAATTTTAATTTATTTTTTGAGAATTTTCTTTTTTATTTTGATTGCTATACAAGCGACAAATCGATTTTAGCTTGCCTTTCATTTGTCGAATATAAATTATCCATTACTTTGTTATTCATATATACATGTCGTTGATGTGGATGCATATATAACTCCAAATGTTAAAAATTCTTGTTTCACTGGCATGTCAAATTAAACAAAGAAGCTGATATGCGAGAGAAAATATTTTTTAAAAAAATTTAATACTCCACATGGGTCTATGATTATTTAGTTTGTACATATTTATAAGATCTTCTTTGCAAAACCAATTAAATAAAGTTGATATTATTTTTTTGAAAAATTTGATACTCCCCATGAGTCTGTCGTTACTTATTTTATACATATTTGAATTAATTAAGATTTTTTTTAATATGAGCTTCAAAGAGTTTTAATTTTGTTTTTACATATTTACTATTCTTTATATACGCTCAAAAATATTATTTTATAATATTATATTTTATCACATATAATTTATACCAACTCACATCATTAGATAAAAACTCGTCTAAATATTATAATTTTTGGCTTCACTGAAGACAACTGCCCAATGTATATACTAGACATGTATCTCAATCAAATTATGGTTTATTAGCGTAAATCACGAGAGATTATCATTCTGGTTAGGCAACTACACAATCAGCAAGAATTAATCATGGACAGCACATTCGACGCCCCCAAATATTATTTGAATGCTGGCCCCCCAAGCTGCAGAGTTGAAGGTATGTGGCCCGCCAACCAATAACTTTGTACTATAATTTATAAATTATTAGATATATGCCAAATCAGAAACATCACTATACTTTTGTACTAAATAAGGAATGATTTTAATAGCAACAAGAATTGAGATTTACTGGATGCGTTTCCTAAACTTAATTAATTTGATGCCCACAATCACAAGCATATATCGAAAGGCCTAGTAAATGTATCAAAGAATAATATAAATTAAAATCCTGTTCTTTTTATCGAAGAATATTTAAATTTATTGAAATGATTTTCGGCTTATGCCAAGTAAGTTTCAGCATTTATTCACAACTTTATGGGAAGCTGCCTTATAATTTAATCGAATCGCCAATTTCTTATAGTTAATAATATTTTTGTTGTCCTATTTAGTCAGTTGAGAATAATATTGCATTTATATGTGTCTTCATCAAGCTATAGTACAAGTAATATCTTCCAATATTTTTATGAGAATCCCAAATGTTAAATTTGTTTTAATTAATTAAGTACCACGATTGGCAACTTAAACAAGCAAAATTATACTTATAATTAAACAATTATTATTATTTTATATAACATAAAAATTTAGTATAATTATATGTGCACTCCAAAAAGGTTTCACATATATTTAATGTAATTACACATAATCTGAATTCTATAATTATTTTAGTGTACAATGTACCACGTACTTTTGAAGTAGATACCTAGCCGGATGTAACTTAGATTAAGACCCAAAATCCAAATTCAAAACCGGGAAACATACAACGTTAATGTTCAGTTAATTAATTAACCTTATTTCAACACTTAGCGTTAGCGCATGCATGCATATATCCATGAATGGCTAACTAAATTTCAGAGCCATAAAGCCCCTGCATCTTTGAGCAATTTTTTCAGGGAACCGTTGAGTTGAAGAGTCATGACTGTGTTAGCAGAGCCTACAAATTTTCCACCAATGAACACAGCTGGGACTGAAGGGTTGCACCCTAGACGGTTCAGAGCCCACTCCATTTCCTTTCCTCGAGCATCCTCGTCTAGCTCGTATATCGCCGGGCTCACCCCTTGCTCGTAAAACAGTCTCTTGATTGCATGGCACATGCAGCAGGAACTTTTACTGAATATCACAACTGCCTTCTGAGACGCCAATTTGGCTACGCGATCCATTTGAATGGAGTATAAGAAATGTCAAATGTACGTGTAGCACAAACAGTTAGCTAATGAGAAGAACATGCAGCTGCTAAAGATAGCTAAAACTCCAACAAGTTGAGAAATTCTTATGGGAAAGTAAGAGAAAGATCGAGAGATTGAAGAAATTGGGAGAAAATGTTGAGTTTTATGCTTTAATTGTTGTAGAAGTTGTAAGCTTGCTGCTTTGTGATGCTAATGGAAGATCGAAGATTTAATATATATAGGCAGCAGGGAAGTGCGTGACGTGGTAGAGAATAGGACAGATTTCATTGTTTAATGCAAAGTAAAGAAGAAGATGGGAAAGTTGAAGATTCCTCTAGATATTTGGATTGATTCCCATACATAGCCTGAAGTTCTCTTGAAAGAGACATGTGTGGTTTCCATAATAAAAAAAGCTTCACCCAGTTGCTCCCAGAATCTTAAAAACTATATGGATAAGCCAAACGTTTCCAAGGCTGGAAAGTGACCAACAAGAATTCAACATATGTAATTTTATGTACGCTGCATATATAAGCATTTGTGGACAGAAAAGCCCTTGATTACATGTTGTATGATTATGTGAGGTCGGTAGGGATTACATGCTGTATGATTATGTGAGGTGGGTAGGGAATGTCAACTTTGGATTGTATTGTATAAGATGATCAGGAAGACACACACACAGAGACAGAAAGACAGACACTCGCACAAAAGAGAGACTAGTTCCATCACTATTAATGATATAGTTCTTCTAAAATTGATTTACTAGCTAAAACTTTATGGAAATTGTTATTTATGCTTTGTATATGAGCATCAATTTGTTGAATGAACATCTTATTCGGTGTATAATTAACTCTCTTTAAATTTACGTTCAACGTTTGCCAGATGTTGAAGTGTACAGAAAATGATTATTTAGGTTTTGTAATATGAGCATCTCTTTGTTAAATTATCACTTGAATCGATAAATATTCTCTTTAAAATTGATATATGAGTTCAAGAAAAGAATTACGTGATTCATAAATTTAATAAGAACTTTTTTCTTATTCATTTGTTATAGTAATGGATCCAAAATATGTATAGGTTTTCCTCTGAATATAATATTCCGAGCATTTTCTTTGAAATTCACTGAAAATGGAAAGAGATTATATATATTCTCTTGATGATGGAAAAATTAAAAGATTAGTCCTGAGCAGAAGATCAACAAATCCGGTCCAGAGACTGACTTTCGAAATTTGAGATAGGGTTCCTCGAATTGTCTAGGCCCAAGTCAAAGATGCTGCTGCCATGGGATGTCAACATGCGCTTCATCAAAAAAGAATTTGTAATTAATTCATAATAATAAATAAAAATAAAATCAGAATAAAGAGACTATGCATGAATCATTATTCTGTGTGACAATCCACAGTTTATTCATTCTCTTAATTAAAGTCGTAGATTCACCTATAACTGGTTTTCCATGTCTAGCATGAGCTCCAGGCGCAGTATGAAGTAGACTGAAACAGTAAGAACTAAAATGAAACAAAGGATGAAACGCTAGCTAGGGATGTTTGTTACTGTTTTGTTAAGTGGGTAAGGACTAAATTGAAATTTTGTCACAATTTATTCCAATATTTTAAATCAAGCAGCTATAAGATTTGACAAGATTGGCTAGATCTTCCGCAATATGGATGAATTTTATGCCAACTACATTCGCACGTTTTAAACACCTACAATGAAATCGAATTAAGTTGATGAGATTAATACATTGATAATGATGTTTGCTTACAGGTGATACTTACATCGATCGTGAGAGAGATCAGTCACAATCAATATTATAACCATGATAACAGAAGATTAACAACACGTTTAGATATGGAACAATTATCCTTTGTGATGAAGTTTGAGAGAGAATTTTCTTCTTCTTCTTCTTCTTCTTTTCTTTTGATATGATCATCTGATCATTTTGCTTTTGGAGAATTTGGGATGGTGAGGTATTCCTTATGTTTCGTATCTACAAAAGCAGCAATAAAGTTAAAGAAAGAGTATATCCAATAAAAATGTTCCTCTGCCGTTCATTTTCTAGCTTTAATATCTTTACTTTTTGTGTCCATGTATTTGTATATTTCAGAAAGAGAGAGACAAAGAGTGAAATTTGTACAAAGACTGTACCTCAACAACTCATCAAATCCACCTATGTGATGCCAGGATCCGTTCTCGCATGATGTTCTTTTTATCTTTCGCACATAAATATTGACATTCTTTTCTCTGACACTTGCGTCTCATCTCATGCGTGCATGATCATCACTTTCATTCTCTCTGCCTCAAAGGACAAACCTTATCTCTTCTCTCTCTCAAATCTCAATCATCTATTTACTATACAATGTACATGCTATATGACCATGTGCAGGCATAACATGAAAACATATCATGCATACATGTCACAAATATCATGCGCATCATATATAACATGATACAAAATTTTTTATCAAAGGTTCAATGCATATCTTCTCTACTGCCTTCTTTAAGAAACCTTGAAAACTGGCATAATTAAAAATAAATCCTGAAACATACTATGACATATGCCCTAAATCTTATAATGGCATAACTAATATTAGGCTAGCCATGAATGCGTGAAAACGTCGATAGATACGGGAGATATGTTACGGCCTACGGTCAAGATAAGCCTAAAAATTGGCTCTTGGCGTCACAGTTGGGCCGGGTAATGTGGGTTACTCATCAATATTATAACAAAAATATATTTTTTGGGTTGTACAGACGTGGCTACCTTTGTGACCTGAAAATTACATATCCATGAAGAGTATATTTCTAATTAAAAGACGCATGCTTTTGCCATCACAATCAGCACACTGAAGATTCCAACTCGTATACAAAAAGTAGCAGCGCACCCCCGCGCGCAACCCCCCCCCACCCCCCCACCCACCCAAAAAAAAAAAGTGAAGCAGCTTTTGCATTGACGGGATTTTTCTAGAGACGGCATCTTCTTCAATTTCAGTCATTTTAGAAATAAAATAAACGAGGAACAAAAGGCAGCACGTAAAGTTTATGAATTTCTTAATCCCCCACTTTTCTTTCTTTCTTTTTTGAACAATATCTTTGATTGATCAATAGAATTTTGAAGGTATGGATAATTCAAGTATATATCTAATTAATTTAATTATCAGAAACCTCCTGATTCCTATTTATATAATTTTTTCTTGTTAGCTATTGCAATTTATATATTTGGGGTAAGCAATATATACCTCATTATGTGGCATCGATCTGTCCCTGCTTTCACGTAAGGTCATTTTTCTTGTTGGAAAATCAAATATGCTAGCTGCTGAAAGTGAAGCCCTGCGTAGATCAAAATATAGCTTTCCCATAAATAATAAAATTAAAATAAAAGAAAGATGACTGATTTTCTGAAAACTTTATCGATCGTAACTTAATTAAATATTCAATTTAAGACTAATGATTATAGATCAAGATAGATAAAGGGCATTAGCTTAGGGTTTTGAGATTAGTAATAGATCCATATCACTCGTCTTTCAATTATCTAAATGAAGAGCATCTTTTAAAAAAGGTTTAGTTAACCACTAACAAATAATCAGAAAAAGAGAGCAAAGACACCTTTTGTTGTATTTTTAAAATAAAATTAATGAAAAAATATTTTAACAATACTAAGTTTTAATTAAAATTACTTATTTTTACATTAATTCTTGATATTTATAACTTTTATACCATAATTATGGTTTCAAAATTACCACGCTATAATGCCAGACAATTATATATATAATATCTCCAACGAACCAATAATTTAATAATAAAATTAAAGCAAAGAGTAAAAAAAAAGCTAAACAAACGTTTAAGAGGTCCAACAATTAAAAAAATCCAGCAAAATTTCTTGAAAAAAATTGTCATATTGATTGAACCAAGTGAATTTTGATTAAGATAAACGCAATTTAGCCATAACATCTGCAAATTAATTGTCTTCGCGATGAATATGCAAACAATAAAAAGACATGTTGTAGATTACGGCATGACAATTGAACCATTCACTAAGAATATATACTACTTATTTAATTTTATTTTTATAGTAATTCATTGCACAAAATAATTAGAATTCAAATTTTGACAAAGTGATAATAACCTATATATAACTTCTTTCTTGGTTATCTTTCTGTTTCATTTTCTTGATTTCGACGCGAATCTGATTACGATCAAAAAGGAATTTCTCTATTGGATAAATCTTGTATGTCTCCAACTCAGCAGATGCCTCCAAGATAGCTACAGGAGAAAGAAGAAACGTCCTATACATTCATTATGACAACGGAAATTACCAAATGGTATAATTGGGCAGTTTCGGGTTTTATCAATTGAACCAAAAAACCAATATCCAATGTCCAATCCATCTCTCTCTATCACATGGTGCAAAAATTAATGCCCGATATGGGTAGGATCTAACATGGGTAGGATCCATTCTTGTTAACCTGGGACTGGGTCTGGGACAAGGAAATGAAAATCCATATGCTGCACAGAAAGGCATGCAATTGTCATCAAGATGATAATAATGTGTGAAGCCGTACATAGGACCAATATCTAGCTCTAGATCTTCCGTATTGCATAGATTCGTTTTAGTGCAACACTTCAATCAATTTTCATTAACTAATGATCAACGAGGGAAATTCGAAACCGATCAAAATATCTAGTTGAACATTCTCGTTTTTTAAATTCACACCATCAAACCTGCCAGAGAGTTCATACTTCATATTGATCACCTCCCCAAAAAACTATATATATCAGCTCCCACAGGAAGCTCAACCGCACCTCTCACAGCAAAAAACCTCGAGTACTTCTCGTTATCAGCTACTTACAACTCTCATTTTCCCCTCTATCTCTTCTCCTGTTTAAGCATTGCCTATAACCAGAATTTGAAGCTTGAGTTCTTCATTTTTAATATCGCAATGGAGAGAGTTACTAAAATGGCATCCGAGAGACCAGTGGTGATCTTCAGCAAGAGCTCATGCTGCATGAGCCACACCATCAAGACTCTTTTTTGCGATTTTGGGGTGAACCCTGCTGTCCACGAGCTGGATGAGATGCCAGGTGGTCGTGAAATCGAGCAAGCTCTTTCGAGACTCGGTTGTAACCCCACCGTGCCAGCAGTGTTCATCGGCGGTGAACTGGTGGGCGGAGTCAACCAGGTCATGAGTCTTCATCTCAATCGGTCTTTGATCCCAATGCTCAAAAGGGTTGGAGCATTATGGGTCTAATTAATCAACCGACCTTCGCACAAGTCAATAAAATTAATAAACATGCGACTTTCCTACTTGTTGCATACATATAATACAATAATATATATAGATAGAGAGAACATATAGGTGTCGGATGTCTTGATTTTAGTTTTCCTACTGAGTCTAGGTACTAATACTATACCGTGTATGTTATCTTTTTGGTAATATCGTCTATATGTTATTGTCAGCTCATAAATAAAATTGTCTTTTTTCTTTTTATATGCCACAAAAATACATATATGGAACATGAAATTTCTCAACAAAAACTAATGAATCTAAAACAAATAATGTTTAACAACTACGATCAAGGATAAATAAATTAATTAAGAGTTATTGTATTTTCGATAATTTTCAGAAACCCAGACAATAAATCAAAATATAATACTGGGTACGATTTTATTGTATGTTTTGTAGGTTACTATATATTATCCGAAAACAAATGGCTTGTAGGAGTTCAGGTTAATGCAAGAAGATGGTGGAATGGTTTTAAAACCAAAATTGGAAATTGTGATTGTTCTTATGAAGTTTATGGAGCAATTTTCTTAGAATTATTCTAGTGGTGAAAAAGGAAAAAATGGTCGATTTTGATGCTTGGGCTTGCCTACCAATCATTTTGTAACAATAGAGAGTTTTAGACTGTTCTTTTTGTTTCTAATGGGTTCGTGGACCACAAGCTTTCACTTCTTTAAACTCTCGTATTCTCAATTGTTCTAATGTCATAGTTGATTCAAACTTTATGTTAACTATATTTTTATTGTTCCCCTTTACTAAGTTTAAATACATTTTAAAACTATTGTAAATTTGTTGAAGAAGAAAACATTATTCATTTAATTTAGAATTTAAAAATAAAAAAATATATAATAAATAAAAGTTAAAAGCCAATTAAACTAATAAATTATGTGTACAATATAAGAATGCAAAGAGTATTTAGAAAAATAAAATACATAAATTTTAATTAGATATATCTTCTTTATTTCATATAATATTAATAAAATTTTTTTAAAAAATTTAGATAAAGTGGCAAATAGTGTCAATCTAAACTATGTTATGGATGCATCAACTATGTAGCAAGTTGTTGCCTACCTCTCACTTTTCATGAAGGGTTTAATGTTATTGGGACAGTATATTTTTTTTTTAACAATAATTGAGTAAAATGTGTTTATTACAAATACAAAAAAATTTGATAAAATTCTATAAGTGAATAGATCTAACTAAATACTATTTTGAAAAAAAAAAAAAATTTCTAAATACTAATTTTATTAAACAAAATTGTGCTACTGAAAAAGATGAAAAAATTTATTAAATATTATTAAGATAAATTTATTTTTAATCCTCTTAAATACAATTATTTAATTTTAAATATAAGCAAAAAAAATGAATAATTTATGGCAAGGTTTAAGTTGAAAGTGGTTTATAAATTATTTAGTTTAGACACAATATGCCGGTCAATTTAAATGTTACCCTGTCATTGTAACCCCTGCGAAGAAAGAAATATAATTAGTAGCTTTCGACACTGACAAACTTTTGCAAAATTGGGAGATGTGAGGGGGCTTGCAGAAGCCCATAACCCAAGTTCCAAGCACTGATCAATGGCCCACATCTGACCGCACACACTAAATGCCTCAACCAATGAAATTATAAAAATAGATAGAGTCATCCACAACCCTAAAACCCTGACCTTCCTCAACGGTCAATTCATTTCCTGTATTTACGGAATCATTCGTGCGCACTCTTCACTCAGTGGCGTAATCTAGAATCCTTCGTTAGATATCCTATGGAAAAATTCTTGTACCAACATCTAACAACAATTGCTAACGTACGCCTCTTTACCTTCCGTCTCGTATTACGGCTTATAACTACTCGACGGGACGGACACAAGCGATGCTACTTCATCATTTTAATTTGTCAATAATAGAAATATTTTAAATAAATAAAAAAAGATAAAAGAAGGAAAGGAAAAGACAGTTTTCCTTCACTTTCTTGGCAACCAAACGGAGGTTGATTCTTCTGTCAAAGAGCTTTATGAAAGTTGAGTTACTACTACTTATTACTATGTACATTGTCTGCAAAAGCTTTCTCTTTCACTGCTTCCAGAAATTATTCTCTGCTTTTTATTGGTGGTAGATAACTGTTTATGGTGATAATGCAGATTCATTTGTGATATTTGGGATTCTTATTGACCTATTTGTTGTTTCATGGTTTAGATATCCATAAGCTGTCTTTTTAGAATCTCCCGTATCGCAGAATGTTTGGTTTTTCTCATAGACGCATGAAACTTGGAAGGTGAGTTTTATTTGAACATATATTTGTAACTGAATAGAACTTGAGCTAAGTTTTTGATTTGTAATCGAAAATTCTGCCTTGTTTTTCAGTTAGGGCAATTTTATTGTATGAATACCAGACTATGCCTTATAGAAGCTAATGTTAGACTAGAAGGAATGATATAGTAAATCGTAGCCACTGTTACTATATTTTTCTCATGCCTGTGGATCTGTTGCTTTAGAGTGAAGAAGGTGCCGCTATCAGATTCTGGTCAGGGATTTAGGAGTCCTATAAGACCGCCAAAACGTAATAGCAATCCAAATGTGAGACTCTGAATTTTTTTGTGAAAGGCTTTTACTTTTAAGTTATGGTAGTGTGTGCAATGTGATAAGCTTGCCAATATTTTTGCAGAGTGAAAGCGTTGCCCCTGCAAATAGTCATCCCAATGAACGTGATTGCCAGTGTACATTTGCTGGGCTTGAAGTTAGTAATGCCTCATCAGGGAACTCAGAGAATTGGATGGCTTTGTCTACTGCTGGGGACAGACCTACCCCTCGTTTTAATGTAAGGTGTTATTGGCTATTATACATGTTCTTGCTTGTTAAGTGGTAGATAGGTTATTTTGTTCATGTCTAGAATATTTTGCTGGAACTAAAAGCTTCAATTTGCTGATGAATAGCATGCGGCTGCTGTAATTGGGAATAAGATGATAGTGGTTGGTGGTGAATCTGGAAATGGATTGTTGGATGATGTGCAGGTATGACTATGCTTAGTGACACAAGTGTGAAACGGGTTTTCTTGAAATAACGTGGCTGATTTTTTGACAAGCTTTCGTTAAAGCTACTCTAATTCCTTCCATTCTTCTGGTAAGGTTCTTAACTTTGATGGATTTTCCTGGACTGTGGCATCATCAAAACTTCACCTGTCACCAAGCAGTCTGCCTCTAAAGATCCCTGCATGCAGGGGACATAGTCTGGTATATAATTCTTTTATGCATTGCATTCTTAAGTAAGATGTGACCTTAGTTTCCCTAAGCTATTTGCCGCTGTTTTTTTCCTGCATAATTCATGATTTAGCTTAATAATCTAGTATCTAATTATCTGACAGCCATGAACTTCATTTCTTATCTGTGTAATAATTATGATCTTTAATCCTTCTTGTTTAGAGCAAGATGAAGAAAATAGTTAGAGAAGAATAATAGAGGAGAATGTTATATAACTTTAGAAATCTTATTCCAAATTTGGAAATCAAGGTAGCAAGTGATTTGCCATTAAGGACCATATAGAAAGGTTGCAGTACGAATTCTGCACGTGTACTGTTTGAGGGTCATGTGCATGCTATGTTTTATTTTGCTACTTCAAGTATAACATATAGTTATTTGAGCTGTGGTGATGTTTCCTGTACAATGTGGACTATCTAAGCTTTGAGACGAGGTGCATGCTGAAAGTTCTTTTATGACCTTTTACTTCTAGGTTTCTTGGGGTAAAAGGGTACTCCTTGTTGGAGGAAAAACTGATTCTGGGAGTGACATAGTTTCAGGTTGGATCTCTTCGTTTATGTTCATTTGTCATCATGACATGAAATGACTCTGATTCTTTTTCTTATTATTATTTTTTTTTTCAGTTTGGACATTTGACACTGAGACAGAGTGTTGGTCACTTGTGGAAGCAAAGGGAGATATACCGGTATTTTCTTATAAATTAGTACATATGCAAATTGTATGTTAGTTTGTGTGCATTCATATTTACATTCCTAGTATACATTCTCTGGACCTTCTGCAACTTCGTCATTGGAATAGGCTCCGTTGCTCTACATGGATACCAAATATTTTAAGGATTAAATATCAATACCTACCCATTGCACACATGCTCACAGTTTACAAATAAATTCAAAGTAAGTCTCTAAAATAAAAGTTCTCTGTGGATGGCAGGGTTAGGTTCGGTGAAAGATGACATAAGAAAGTTATTGGCAGAGTAGAATTCTCAAATTTAGTTTGCAATGCATATCTTGGATGAGAGCAATTATATATGTGTATATTGTGTGAGTAAAATATTTGTGAGTAATTATATAATCCACCAGATTGCTTTTATGTAGACATGAGTAATTCAGCAAATTGAGCTTTATAATACGTACTCAACCCTGACGAAAAACTTTATGCATTGCAGGTTGCTCGAAGCGGGCACACTGTGGTCAGAGCAAGCTCTGTTTTAATTTTATTTGGGGGTGAAGATGCTAAGAGGAGAAAACTAAACGATCTGCATATGTTTGATCTAAAATCTTTGACATGGCTCCCTCTTCATTGCACGTGAGTGAAATATTGTTCTTTTTAAAATTCTTAAACCCACTTATAGTCAACATTGCTTTGCTGACAAAGGATTATGCATCCTATTTCTTCACATACCATTTTCTTAGTATGGTTTCCTCTTGAGAAACTATCAATTATTAATTTTATGTTATTCCTAACAGAGGGACTGCTCCATCACCAAGATCCCACCATGTGGCAGCACTTTATGATGATAAGAATCTTTTTATATTTGGAGGAGCATCAAAATCCAAGACATTGAATGATTTATATTCACTTGACTTTGAGACGGTGTGTGAGAACTTGCTCATCTTATTATGTTTGTGTTACTGAATCAATTAGCCAAATAGTTCCATTACGTCAAAGATACAAATTAAACATTTGTAAGCTGGTAATTGATTTGCTTTATTTGTCACTCAGATGGTATGGTCTAGAATAAAGGTTCAAGGTTTCCATCCGTCACCCAGAGCTGGTTGCTGTGGGGTTCTATGTGGAACTAAATGGTATATAGCAGGGGGTGGAAGCAGAAAAAAGCGTATGCTAGCTTATACTGGGACTATTTTAATCCTTTACATGTCAAATATATTGAAGAACCATATTCATTACTTGTATCATTTTCTTTCTTGTTGCAATCTTGAATTGTTTAAACTTGTCATGCTAATTTGACAAAACAGATAACCTTCAAACTTCTGCATACCATGTGGATTGTAGCATGCACATCAATAGCTTGTGACTGCGTAATCTGATCTTTCTGTTGTTTTAGCTTTTCTTTTGCTGCATATTTCAATGGATTTGTATTCATCTCTTCTTTTTTAACTTTACACTTTCTGTTCACTTCCAAACCCCCCTTCTTTTTCAGGACATCCAGAGACTTTGATCTTTGATGTTCTAAACGTGGAATGGTCTGTGACCATTACTTCACCTTCATCTTCCATTACTGCCAACAAGGTAAGCCACGTTGAATTTTTCGCCCTTGACATTTCTGATATCTTTGTTTCAGATGATGACTACGAACTACTTTTCTGACCATCAATCCTCAAGACCTCAAACTTTCAACTGCAAACCATATCTATTCTCTTCTTTTCATATATTGTAAATGATCACTTAATCTTTGGTTAGGCTTTGAATTTTGGTTGCAGGGCACCAAGGCTAGTAGTAAAACTTAAACCCACATCACCATTGTGCAAAAATCTAGTTATTTCAGTGTTGGGGTCAGAACTTCTAAAACTTGAAATCTTTGAGAATCTTTGAGGTTGGGTTAAACCTTTGAGATGTGAAGTATATTACCATATTTCTCTATTGCCAATATAATGGGAAAAAGGTTGGATTTAGGTGCAGTAGTCCATACATTATCTACTTCTCAAATTTCTGGAAGAAATGAGCAATAATTAACTAAGTTTAACCATAATTTGATCTTTTATGAAAATTCTTCAACTAGAATCTGGTAGGTCTTGCATATAGCTTTTACCTTATGGCCGGATTGGTTTCCATCAGTCTTTAATGTTGATGCTCAAGGCGAGCCAAATGTTGTCTGACTTTAATTTTTGTATGAGAAGTTATACTGCAAAAACCAAGAAAGAGTTTTCTATTGTGATTGAATGCTACTTAGGATTATAGCTCTGATTTTTTATTATTTGATTATAAAATATCATTTTAAGCTCTGATGCTGTCTGTTGACATTATTCTTGGTTTGGATGGAAATGCTTTCTTTAGTGTTATGATTTGTAATTACTGTTTAAAAGATGGTTTTTTTGGTCTCAGGGATTTAGCCTAGTGCTTGTGCAGCTCAAGGAAAAGGATATTCTTCTTGCATTCGGAGGATCAAAAGGGGAACCAACAAATCAGGTTGGCCATTGAAGTCATATATATGTGCAATAGTTGATTCGTCTAAAAAATCGCTCAATCTATTCTTATGCCAATTTTCAGGTTGAAGCACTGAGCATAGAAAAGAACGAATTATCCATGGGTCAGCGATCCACTCTTAATGCTAAAGGCTCAGGCCAGTTGCTATTTGAGAAAGGCTCGTCATCCACAGGGCTGGCTAGTCAACTCAGTAATGGTTCTTCCCAGCGTTCAGTTGATTCTGTTGCAAGACAAAACCTAGCGTCTGCTACTGAACAGCATGCTTCAGGTAGGAGATCTTTGTCAGAATGCTCACTTGCTGATCCAAACCCTGTCTCCGGATATGTCTCATTTTGCAAGCAATTTCAAAGTGAGGAAGAATATGGCACCGCCGTTAAGATGGTAAAGAGTTCACAGGATGAAACTTGCTTTTCACAGGTACAATTTAGAAGTTACCATTAATTTACTGTCTGCAATCGTGATTATCTAATGGTTGGTAAGAATGAAAGATCAGTTTTCTTTATAGATATGATAAGTTAAGTTTTTGTAATTTTTTATACTTTTTTGTTGACCGTTGTTGGCTTCTTCGGAAATTGACTAGTTGGGGATATTCTACATTATTACTCACCTTTGCAAGTTCAAACATTTAATGTTTCTTGATATTATGTGATCCATGCGGTGGTTGGTTCTCTCTCCAACTGCAAGGCATGATGGAGACACTAGAGTACCATATTATTTGTAAGCTGAAACATATTGTAATATATGGATTTGTCATTAGTAACCAGAAACATACTGCTAGCTCTAGCATTGCAAAAGATACAATTTTAAGGAGAGAATATCCATTATCATTCGTTAACATAATATTCTGTTGTTGATTTCAGATAACTGAAAATAGAATCAATCAAATCAATTTGGGAGCTCAGAGTAATGTCAGTGGAGGCAAAATCAATATGGATGATGCATCTGTGTTTGAATCTGAAAATTTGAATCCTCCTGGCCAAGAAATTGGAAAATTTCCTGTCGATAATGATGATTTAATATTCCAAGAAAGTGATAGTAAATCAAGAGCTCCATGTGCTCCTTCAACCATGCATCAGTTTTATGAGATAAAGATGGCTGCTTTGATAAGAAAGAATGGAATTTTGGAAGGGCAGTTGGCAGCTGCATTAGCAAACAGAGAAGCTGCAGAGAAAAATTTGTCAACTGTTCTCAAGAGCAGACAGGAGACAGAGAAAAAATTGGCGGACACATCGAAGGAGATGGTATTACTAAAAGAGAAGCTAGCTGGTTTAGAACTGGCTCAAGAAGAGGCAAACAGCTTATCCAATATTGTGCACTCCGACAATGTAAGGCTTGAGCATGACGTGGCTTTTCTAAAGGCAGTTCTGGATGACACACAGAAGGTAAATTGCCTATATATAATCACATAACTCACAACCCATATACGAATCGATTCTTGATGAGCCGGTATTTTTGATTGGCTGATTTGATGTTGGTTCCAGGAGCTGCACTCAACTAGAGGAGTCCTTGCTGGGGAAAGGGCAAGAACATTCCAACTACAGGTACACCTTTGAAGCTAATTCATGTTCAAATGTTACTAATAACAAAGATTAAAGCATTCTGCTAATCTTTTTAGCGTCATATGCACATATGCGCAAAGAATTCCTCTCACTGAGGAAGAACTTCTTGTGGTGAAATCATATAATTTGCAGTTCCTTGCCACTTAAGCAAACGAGTTGACTTCACTCAAAATACTGGTCAACGAAAAGATAATCTGTAACTTCATAAGATTCCTCCTTCACAGACATCCTAACATTATGCATATATTTTTTGTCTACCTTAATATTTGCCTTGCAGGTCGAAGTTTTTCATCTCAAACAAAGATTGCAATCTTTGGAGAACCGAACACCAATTCCCAGGAAGCCTTTTAATGTATAATATGGAGAATGTATACGAGTGATTAAGCTCCCACTTGTCCATGGCGGTTGAAATGGTGTCTTTTGGAAGATGGGGTTATGGCACATCAGAGGCTCTGCAGTGCCTATTTCGAAAATTTTGACATTCCTATGCCAAACCAGGTAGCAGTAGCCACCTCGAAAACAGCTACCCGATTTTTTGAAGCCTAGGCATGAGATGTCTTATTTTAATTAACTTTTTGTGTGTATACATATGCCCCTACGTATTGATACTGCAACATCTCTTTTCAGTTGTAAGTGTTATTCTAGTTAAATAAAACTGCCACGTTCTACACTGCCCATTGCATTTTCCTAGTGAACATGACGTTAATGCCATAGGATTTTCAGAGTCGACTTCAAATATAAACCTCTGTTCCGATGTATTCATCAATTCGGGAACATTAATTCATGATATAACAGTGTATTAGTTGAACGTGGAACCAATTTCCATGGAGCATTGAGTGAATCCAACTATGCTACTTGCAAAGCAACCCCTACGGCTGAGAGACGATAACAGATTTTTCCTTTTTATTTTTCCTTTTTGTCCTAGCGATATTCTTCTAAGTACAAGATTTTGCACCGAGAAAACCTTATTGCATCCTTCAACAAATCTTATTGACGTTTATGCTCCCTTTAAAACGAACATTTAACAGCTCATCAAAAGTTTTGATCTGAGGTAGCATGGCACAATGGCTCTTCCAAGGACAGCCTATGAATTTTGTCAACTTTCCATCTTAAAACCTTAAAAAAGATTCCTCTTATGGTAACATCACAAGAGCTCAGTCTCCTCCTGATCTCCGTCAGCATCCTCAACCTCATTCTCTTCATCTTCTTCAGGCACATCAGGATCCACTCCCTTCATCTGCTTTTCCAGGCGCTCTAACCCTTTCTTTGCAGCTTCATTCTGTGAGTTTATTCTGCAACACGCATTAAACATGACATTGAGGACATGAATAAGGGGCATTTTAGGTCACATACTTGAAATAAAAGAAATAAAGTTGCACAGTAGCTTTTACAGGATTTCACCTCAAAGCAGCTTCATAATGTGACAAAGCCTCTTGCAGCATATTTGTGTTCGCAAATACTTGAGCCAACTTGACATGAAGGGAGTCATCAGCCCAATCCTTGAGATATCGCTCAAGCAGAGATACAGCATCGCCATTGCGGCCCTCAATGACATGGAGTTCGGCCAACGCTAAGGCAGCTCCTAGGTAACCGGGTTCCAGCCTTAGTGCAGACTCATAGAACTTTTTCGCCTGTTACAAATTGAATGGAATTAAAACCTTGCATCGTAGGTTAGGAGGCAATTTCAACTCAAGTTGATGGTACAATGATAACTACAGTTTACCTTCTCTCTCCCACTAGCATTACTTGCATGGACATCCCCAACTAACTTTAAAGCCTTTGCAGACTGAGGCATAGCCTTCATTGCCTCCCTGGCTGCATGGAGAGCCTCTTTGACTTTATTGAATGCCAAATAAGAATGAACCAAACCTGAAATTGTACCGTGTTTCTTATCATTCTTTTTCATAATAATATTTTAGTATAAGGCAGAAATCAGAAGCATGCCATGCAGCTCAAATAGGATGTCTAGCATCATTTTCTTTCCCTAGCAAATGCACCTTGATATGAACGAAGATCAGGTCTCAATTCTTGAGCTCTTCGGAAGGCAAGTACAGCGGCCTCTGGACGCTTCATAGATAAGAACAGATTACCCTAAAGAATCCAAGAAAATCAGATTTCTGATATTGAAAACTAGTATGAAACTCAGATTTATTGCGTACAATTCTCCATGGCTGTCCATAATAACTGAAAGAAAGGTGTCAACCAAAGTAATACCCATCAGTCAGGTATTAAACTATGTGAATACCTTCATAATATATCCTGGTATGTGTCTCTCGTCAATTCGAATGCTCTAATTGAGAAAAGAAAGAAAAAGTTATGCCATAGGTCCTATAAATATAGGAACAATAAACTTGACTGCCAAATCATAGAATTTAACTGATTACCATTTTTCTATAAGAAAGTAACTAACCTTATCAGCATAAGACAACGCTCCTTTCTCATCTTTCTCTTCCCGAAGCGCAGACAAGGCTACAAAAACTTCTGGCCTTGAAGGATCAATATTTAGCAAATCATGCACTAGCTTATTTAGCTTGGGATAATCACACTTCATCTTTAGCAGCATTGCATACTCATCCATGTAAGTCACTATATAAGGATCAATTGATTGAACCTGTAAAGACCATGAAATTTAATTATATTAGCATGTTATTTTCTGTGGGTGTTTTTGTGCAGATTATGCATAATTCCAGGGTATAATTAGCAAAAACTTCTCATTACCTTTTCAAAGTTTGTTATGGCCTCGTCGTTCTTTCCAATAATGGCTTCAACCTTAACAAATTTGATCATTTGTAAGTTAGACAGAAAAACAATCAAAACAATATCCAGATCAAAAAGATCAGAATGATAATAATCATGCACATCTTCCTAGCTTACTGAGTACAGCCATTTCTAACCTTTGCCATTTCGAGCAATACGTGAATATTATTAGGAAAACGTTGCAAAACCTCTGCAAAGAGTTCCAAACCACCTGTCAACATAGGAAAGGATCAAATAATAAGTGCATGATACTGAATAGTCACTAAAGTAGACATAAAAGGGAAAAGCTCAGAACTAATAACTTCTGTTACAGAAACAATGCAGAAAAGCTCATATAGATGAAACTCACACAATGAACACGACAGTTGCTAACTAAGGTTCGCAGTTTCATATTAGACATTGGAATGTATTATGCAAGATACACCCATAGTTAACAGATTACGAGATAAACAGAAAATTTCCTACTTTTATGTATGAAATTGTGCCAAGAGTGATCTGAATGTGAGGTTTAGGAACATGTCTATTCCAGCTATCCTTGTTTTTTATGGGATTTAAATGATAATGAGAAACATAAATAAATCTAGAATGGCACAATACTTATTCGCAGAAATAATCATACAGGCCTAAACAGAATAAGAACACTCCAAAACAGAATATTTTACCTCTGTAATCATTTGAAGCAATGCAACACTGGGCCTCAACATATCGCTGCACAGAAAATTAAAAATTATAAACAATGTTGTCCAAGAAAAGCTAGTCATCTGGATACAGGTAATGTATTTAAACAATACAATTCTTGAAAACAGCACGAAGATGTGTAAGAAAGCAATAAGCTAACAAATAGCAACAAAAGCTAACAGCTAAAGAGGACCATGAATCTAATAAGTAGTTTGCATGGATGAAATCTTAACTATCATATTGTACTTACTTGCAGCCAGCGACTTGAGTCAATATGATCAAATGGGGCCCTTGCACTTCTATTTGGAGTCTGAGTGAAGGATAATTGCACCAACAAGTCAATGGATGAAAAATTCAGTCTCTTGCAAACAAAAATCACGCAAATCTATAACCTCTACTGGAAGGCTTAAGCCACGCTGTCTACCAATAAAAAAAGATGCAAGTCAATTTTCCAACTAAAATGAAAATCCCCCCCCACCCAGCCCAACCTCCTCAACCCAATACCAACACACACACACACACACCAAAAAAAAAATCAATTATTATAACAGTGGTTACTACTTAATTTGACTGAAGCCCATAGAGAAGAAAATCATAACCTAGACAAATAAATCATTCTCTCTGAATGCCAGCAAAATTAATGCATTAATGTATTAACTACTATCTTGTTTCAGTTAATGCTCATAATATACATCTAGAATGAAATCATCATAAGGGTCTATGAAAATTTCAACTTCTTCTTCTTTTTTTCATGAAGATATAGCTGATTAAAGAATACAATACCACCTCAACAAAATCTTATCTGGACTTAGAAAGGTTTAGTAACACATATCAAGACAATGTTCCAGATGGAATAGGAACATGTAATACTTATATCGATTAATTAGCTAGAAGGAGATGGTTTAACCTTTCATCAACAAACCTGGGCAAACAAAGAAATGATATCTTTGGCAGCAGATCCCAATTCTGCTAAAGCCATGATGGCCTCAATGACATAAGGAGAATGCCTAGAGAAGACGCCGCAACCAAAAAATAAAAAAATCACCAAGTTATTGCAAAAAATTCATAAAATTGTAATGTAGGCATTAATCATGAGATAAAATGTGAATAAGAACCAGTAGAAGAAAGAATAAGAAACAGGAAGAACAGAGGAACCTTAAACACTCTTTATAACAAGCAACAGCCCCACGAGTATGTTTAGAATTCCGATAAAGTTTTGCCATTAATAGACTCATCTGCAAATTTCTTGCTTTGCTAGGAATTCCCTCCATCTGAAAAAACAAAAGTGTTGAACTTGTAGCAGATTAAATAGAGGAGAAATAAAAAAAATAAATCTTATTTTGATATGCAATAGGCCTAAAATGATCAAGAAATTCATCTCTCTGATGTATCACTTATAAATTCAAAATCAGCAGTCACCTATCCATTGCAATGAAATTGTGATTTGGAAAACACATTCTCTAACTTAAAGATACAAAACAGTTATATCTCTGGACTTTCCTACTCATCGAGGGCTTTGCTTCAATTTCATTCACATCAAATGTGACTCTTCAACACGGTTTATAATTTCATATAGATAGAGGAAGGGTGGGGAGAAGAGAAAGGGAGAGCGATAAAAAGAATACAGATGTAAAACTTTAGAACACTTATACATGCTGCACTAAACTCAACTTACAGCAAATAACCCTGAAGCAATAAGTAGTGAAAAGAAAAGTGATGAAACAAAACCTCAATAAGGGCCACTTTCGTTTCACCTAGTGCAAAATAGCATGATGCAACCTTGTACTTAACCTGCAACCGACATAAAGGTGATAAAACTTAAGAAATAATCATTTTAATGAAAATTAACCAACAAGGAAGAAAAAAGGTTGTGTCAAGGGACAAGTTCAACCTACCTCATTTTCATTAATTGCTGAAACATTAAATGAATTTGGAGAAGAAGACCTATTTAAGGTGGACAAAGAACTTCTAGAACTTGTTGAATTTTGTTTGGGAACAAATTTGTAATATTGCACTGCTTGCTTATACATATGCTGCATCAAATAAGAAGAAAAGAAAGCAAAACACACACACACACACACACACACACACAGATTGTACAAGTTAGCCCAAATGAATTGCAACTGATGCAAAATCTGTTACATACGAAATGCTGGAAAATTTATGTGCAAGTTACTAATCAGAGGCACAATTTTGCAACAGAGTAGAATGAGTTCTCTCAAACCCTCCATTCCATACGTTCTGTAAATCTGATGATCAACAGTTTCCAAAATTACAAAACTGAGAAAAAGTATGCCACTGCAGCATCCTTCAAGATACTATCAAAGATGCCAAACGGTTTCACACATTGGACTCAATCAGCATGCCAGATATAAAGAGCCGTTATTGTAAATCAACATTTACTAGATGACCATTTGAAGAGACACAACTCCCATTAGAAATCACTAAAATTCAAAAAAATAAAATGCATCCATCATCTATACAAGATTAATTGTATCAATAATATTAGGGATACAAACTCCTCTACAAACTAATTTTATACAAGCAGGAGTGGCACAGTTATCTTGTTCTCACATGTACTATATAATTCATTTTTCTTTTACTCTCATAAGTTTTTACTTTCACCTATAAAAATATAGGGCACATGGCCATATAAAACAATGCCACATTAGTTTGTACAATAAGTTTGTATATAGAGTTTGTACATCTAGCATTACTACAATTATATTCTCTAAATCACACGTGATTTTCAACTATTCAATCAGCTACAGTCTATTTAAAAATTATAAACAAAGGAAGTTTGTATTTACGGTTAAAGTTTGAAAGAAATAAAAGGCTAGTTAATTAAGCTCAAGCATGCTAGATAGATGCTCTTACTATTGCTCTGCGATACTCTCTATCACGAAACAAGGAATCACCAAGACTAATCTGTAGCAACATATTAAAACTAAACAATAAGAAATACTTATCATGTATAGCGCAATTTGAAATTAAAAAGGAATCGTAGTTAACAATGCTGAACTACAAATTCAAGAAAACATAAAAACACTAACAAGATTCTCCGCCTTGAGGTGTGGACAGGTTTCTCCATTAACGGAAGAAGATGATACAAGAAAACAACCCTAATTCAAATCCATTAAAAAGAAACGAAACCACAACTAGTTAATTCAATTTCTGCTAATCTGAAACTAATTCGTGGCTAATTAGAGATTAGGCAAGAATTAAATTACGAGCATTTGAGCTGAGTTGTAGAGGCCGTGATCAAGAAGTGTGGTGATTTGATCCTTAGGGATTTCCATTACACAGTGAGCGACAGTGCTACCGGTTTCTTCTGAGAGTGAAATTTCAATTTCAATTTTTTGAACTGACAAAAATACTGAATTAATTACGTTCCGCAACCCGCTCTCTTTTTGAACCCTTTGTATCCAAAACGCTGCCGTTTTCAGAATTGTTAATATTAGGCCACGTTATTTTCTATAAAGGGATCCAAAAATACTTATTTTATAAAAAAGACCCCATATTGTTCGTCTTCGCAAACACCCAAGCCATCCTATTAAGAGGCCTTGTACTGCAACCGCATGGTACGGCCGTTAATAATTCGACTCCGTTTCTCCTTCTAGCGGATGGAATCATCTTCTCACGGAAAATCGCTTTATTTCTTGAATCGCGAGAAGTTCGTATCAAGACTTTGGCCAAAATGTCGTATATGCTTAGAATCCCTCTCCGATCACAGAGCAGCGGTGCTCACAGTTTGTACTAATGGAGCAACTTGAATCGAAAGTGCCTCTTTGCAACGCACCGTTTCATTCATGGTTCTATAAAATCAACCTCTCATCTTCAAAGTTCTCGCGACAGCAATTATTACCTCTTAGCAAAGACAAAACCCAAATTTCGCAATCTCACTCCGGCTCAAGAGCTGCACCCAGGTGAGCTATAGTTTATTCTAATTTTCTATGCCTCAATTTTTTTTTTCTCAGAAATGGAATTGTTATTAATCTGTTATCACTGAGAAATTCATGGCATCCATGCCCAGGTACTCTTCCGCATTCAATAGTTACCAGAATGTAAGAGAACCTCTCATCATTATTTTCCATGAAGAGTAAGAAATGAACTTCTTGGACATGCTGATAAATGGTGGTTCTCTTCTTATTTGTTTTAATGGTGAGTTAAATTTCAAATAGTGTTTTAAATTTATGCAGGATTATTTTAAGATCAAGGGATGAATCTACAGCGATAGGTTAAGATCTAGGCCCATGACCATGGCGATGGTCATTTGTACAGCAGGGATCAGTGCCTGATGATGCTGTAACTGAAAGAAAACTCTGGTGGCGTGCCAGGTACAAAAATTTTGGTGGCATTGTCTCAAAAAATTTAACCAATTTCAAAATTAGATCTTATATTAGAATGAGTTTAATTAATATTGCTAATTGGAGTTAGACTTTCTATTTGTAAAAATCTTTAATGATAATGTTTTGTTAGATTTTAGTGAGTTAAATTCAATCATAGGTCTTTTTAGTTATGGCTGAGGGGCTTTTGGTGTTTTTCAGAGAGGTTTCATGTTTGCTATCAATGCCTATTAGCTCAATTATCTGGTAGTTCAGGTTTTGTTCTTTATTGGAATGTGGCCAAAAAGAAAATTTTAATATTATTTTTAGTTTTCTACAGTGTTTATATCCAATGCTTGCGAGTTGTTCCTTTATCTCTGATGAGTTTTCTTGGACAGGTACGGTTATCTTAATTTATTGTGTTTGTATCATTGCTTTTCCCTTTGTAAAATTGAGTTTATTTGTAATATCTTCGTACATTTTTTCTTCACCCAAATTAGTTCGATAATTTCTTAATGTAGATGTTCCTAGACTCTAAGTTAACGATCTGGCCATATTAATTTACCTCTACAATCAGGGAGGTCTATGATAGCATTCAATAATTTCATCTTATATTTTATTTCTCAAAAGATATAAATTCTTTTATTTTTTGACTGTTCAGAATGCATCAGGGAATAATTATTGGAAAGAAAGATTACTGCAGAGAATAGAACCATGGATACGAAGGGAGCTGCAAACTATCCTTGGGGACCCAGATCCATCCATTATTGTTCATGTGGCCTCCTCACTTTGCATTGCACACTTTGAAGGAAAGTTGAGTGCACCTCGAAGGCATCTTGATGTTGAAAATGACTTTTTGGCACCCTTACGGCCTTTCTTGCTTTACCAGATTGACTTGTTGTGGCATGAACAAAGGTACATAATTTGTATGCAAGTAAAGCTTCTTTGTCTTCCCTGTTAGACAATTTGATTAATTATGTCAACTTCCGAATGAAGATACACCTTAATTAGTTTGTGGACAAAAGTCTTCAGCTGACAAAAACTCAAGTTTCATCCATAGGGTTGATTAATTATGTCAACTTCTGAATGAAGATACACCTTAATTAGTTTGTGGACAAAAGTCTTCAGCTGACAAAAACTCAAGTTTCATCCTTTGGGTTGGCAAAGATCTGTGTCACTTGAGATTTTTTATTTTGTATTCTTCGGTGGGAGTAAACTTAATTAATTTACTTGCATGCTGCTTATTACTTCATCTACATTTTTTCTACTTCTTTGGAGAATTGTTAATGGGTTAATTTTTAGGCCTTTACCCGATCCGAAATTAGTAGTAAGAA
This sequence comes from Trichilia hirta, assembly GCA_035221805.1. Classification (NCBI taxonomy): domain Eukaryota; kingdom Viridiplantae; phylum Streptophyta; class Magnoliopsida; order Sapindales; family Meliaceae; genus Trichilia; species Trichilia hirta. The sequence continues at coordinate 3,995,786 of JAWDEX010000010.1, read as the reverse complement.
ACACCATGGGAGTCAATGAAGCACATAAATTTAAGGATTAAATGTCATCATATCATGCAGACAACAGTTTATCACTGACAGTGACCGAACCTAGATAGGATACACTGACATTGCGGATAAAATTCAGCATCTGTCTGGGTTTTCCTAACCACTTTGATATACCAGCTTTAGGTCATTATTTCTTTTTCTATCCTGGCTATGAACATTAAAGTTTACATGTCCATTTTTTTTCTTCTGCATTTAAAATGGTATTTCGTGTGCTATTGAAGCATAAAATATTTCTTTTGTTTTGTTGCTTATCTTAAGTCATGACTTCAGATGTTTTGCAGAGAGTTCATTGACCATGGAAACTTATGATTCAGTGTTTGAATACAGAAAGTTGGATAAAGTGCTACGGAGTTATTTTATCGTCAATTGTCATTCTCTTGTGCTTCATTGGCAGCATAAGATACCAGTCCATTCACAACTTGCTTATGAGTGGTAAGAGGTCTATCCGTCTTTCTGGCTGTTTTGGATTCCCATCTTCATTTCTAGTTGAGGAATTTCACTGAGCTGCCTAAGATACGTGTGGGTTTGAAGTGATATGGCTTTGAAGCTACGATTGTTGTTGGACGAAATCAAAGTGTGAAATATGAGTGAAAATCTAGTGTTTGTCAAACGCTTAAGCTATTATGCAGTCAAAGCACACAGGAGAACGACACCACCAAATGAACCTAACCGCAAGATAGATTATGATTATGTGACAGCTGCGCTTGATCTGGAAGTCCAGCCAAGTCTTATGGAGCTATGATTTCCACTTAGCCCAGAGTTGCTACACGGAGAAAAGAGTCAAATAGTTGAACATTCATCTACTTAAGAGAATCATTTTACCCTAAGGAAGTAAAGTTCAACGGAACTGAAGTAGATTTTTGGCCAGGTGAAAGATTTACTGTGGATCATCCGCCACAAAGTTATTGAGAGCAGTAGATGAAGACTCTGCTCAACTTTTGATGGAGAATGACATCATTACGATCTTCTAGCATTCGGTTTTATAGCCTTTTGGTAAAGCAGCATTTTTAACTGCACGAGTTCTTCATCTGCTGATAGGACAGGAGGTGCCGGTGTGTGACATATACTGTTCTGCTCGGCATTTTGACTTATATTTCACTAAAAACTAGACTTGTATTGTATTACGACATTAAAGGGAAATAACTCTATTTTCTTATGCTTTTCATTTCCATGTTAACTCATTGCCACGCCTGCAATAGTTGATCCATATACCAACCTTCTCCTTCCCCATTTACCTTTACCTTGTGCCTTTAGTGATGTTTGTATAAATCTTTACAAGTTTTTGGGTAACTTGCCCCGTCAATTAATTCCTTGGATAACATTTATTAAACATAAAAACAAATATACTAAATGAACTTCGTGTAATTAAAAACATGCCAGACATCCACCTACTCCAACATTCTTATGTCCATGGTTTTCATATAGTACGGGCTTAATCAATAATCAATCTCTCTCTCTGTTTTCTTTTTAACTGTTTCTTCTACATATCGAGAGTATACACATACAAATTACTAGATGTTCGTTGCACATACATCAACTCCAACACACCAGTCTTGTGTTAGTACACAAATAACCTCTAGATCATACACAAGCCTCTCATTCTTCTTCTGGTTCCTCATCTTCCTGGAGAAGATTTTCTCTGTTGTCATGAGCCCAAAAGCCACGCACATCAACGAGCATGCTAGCTACAGTGCCACCCTGTTTACAAGCCAGCAGATCGGCCAGTGTTATCTTAAGTGGGTCAGATGGCTTGACCATATCCCATATTTCATCCCTTACATCCTCAATACATAATTCATAGTTCCCACCCTCAATCCACTTCTGATGTACATCCCTGTTCAACAAGTCGTAACAAGCAATTCTTTTAGCTGACGATATATTATGTTGATACAAAGGCTAAGTATTAAAACAAATAAGAATTTCCTCCCATTCTAGTTGAAGAGTGGCTTAGTCTTACTAGATACATAGAACGGCAAAAACTAGGTCATAGCATGAGAACCAATACTACAACAGATATCGTTGGGTTTCCAAATCTAATACATTGATTCGTGTCCCTGGGAAATATGAGACTTGCAGAACTTGCTTAAGCACTGCAAGCAGGAAACTACAGAGTTTGCTCTAGGAAGATTTTATCAGGTAACATCTCAGCTTCCAGATGTTCCCCTTCTTTACTTCCATGCATTGCTTGAGAGTTATATAAAGCTAACAGAAAAGGTATGGACAAACATGATTCAAGCCCAAAATTCGAATTGAAAGCTGAGAGAATCTAACCTGAAAAGTGTGTGGATATCAGCTGTTGTTAGGTATCCCCGTACCTGAAGATCAAGACAGCGGAATAAGTACGTTAACCCTTCTGGAGTGTCTTTATTCTCGAGGGCCAGAACAAAGTCAAGAAAACTGTCGAAGTCCATCTCCCTAGCATTTCCTCCCCCACTTTTGCCACGGCGAACATGCTCATCAAATACTATTAGTAACAAATACAAAGACAATATTGAGGACTCTAATAAAACTGAAAAAGAAAAGGAAGATCAAATAAAAAGGTTGACATCTCTATAATATTAACAAAAACTCAAATAAGCTTCTCAGATACGTGCATGATTCCTGGCATACATATCATAATGTGCTTCCTTGTCAAAGGAGTTAACAATTGCATGATTCAACCACGAAAATTGTAGTACGCTTTCAAGAAGCATATGGAAGGAGTTTTACCCCTTTCTATGAAAATCTCTGTCAGTGTCCCATCTGCGTATTCTCGAAGTTCATGCTTGCTCAATGTTCCATTCGCATCTTTATCCAGAGCAATAAACATGTCTACAGAAATCATCAGGGTCAAATAAAACTTAGATATATGCTCTATAAAAGAATCATAGCATCTAGGAAAGTGAAAAATACGAAAGACATTGAAGATGCACTATAACAAAGTATTTAAGTACTAAACTACCGAACTCCTAAAATGCAACGAGTATCTAAGTACTAACCTACCGAGCTCCTAACATGCAAAGCAGAAACCGATAAATAATTTTAAAACAGCTTGAAAAAGAAAGAATCGAATTTTCAACTACAAGACAACATGCCTTGAAACTTGAAAAATCCATGGTGCTTACCACATACGCGTTGCGCAGAGGTCAAAGAAAACCAATTTTCAGCTTGTTCAGTGTCAGTGACTTCTTCCTCACTTTCCTAATATCAAAAAAATTTAGAACCAAAGTAAAACAAATCAAAATCTACAGAGACTGTCAATCCAATTCAATGCATTGAACTTCTTCATTAGCCCTAAAAATCAGAAAGCACACTTTTATGCACAAGAATGCCACTTCTCAATCACATAAAAAGAATAGCAAACCAACTTAGTTGATGGCTTTCAAAAGCATTCAGTTACAATTTACCTGGTGTAATTCCATTAGCTCCTGGAGACAGTTACTAAGTAGCACCTTCTTTATACAGGCTTTTCCTGTAAGCAAAAATAACTATCAGCAATTTTGAACAACCAAATTCATCAATGAATTCCAGGCAATGGAATTTCAATGTCCAAATATTTGATTCTCTTGAAAAGAACAAGTACAGAAAATCTAAATAGTTATTTTAAAAATTCTTTTGAGCCCTATTCTAATTAAAGTTGATAATTTATCTTTCAGGGAACATCTAAAGAGAACACTGATTATGGGATGATCACAAGAAACAGCAGCAAACAACAAAACATCAATTGACATTATACAAAGGAGGCAAATTAGTAAGGTGTCTGCTGATTAAGATATAATACACACTATCATTTCCTTGTTGCAATTAAAAACTTTAGGCTCCACAAACCTCGTCTATGAGGATCACAAAAGAAAAAGAACTTGTGTGCAGCTATCCGACAATACATTTGAACAAAGCCTGCTGGCATATCCCGTAGTTGTGCCAGACTAGGAATCAGGCCTCGTATATAAGCCTCCATTTCCTGTAAAAAAAAAATCAATCATTCTGCATGTGCTACAGAAGTTCAAAGATAAGTTGGAACTATATCAGAAATCAAAGTAGATAATGATAAAAAATCAGATGTGATGCCCTATTATCTAATGTTAAAAGGTCAATTTGTACAAAGAATCCATACTTGAGATTGAAGAAAACCATCAGAATCTTCATCAAGTTCACTCATATCAATTCTGGCTTGCGTAAGAGAAACCTAAGCAAAAGTGAATTTTTAGCAGCATTGAAAATGTTAATGTGTCATCATGGAAATGGAACAAATAGACAAATGAAATCGAGTTTCTGTAAGCTCCAGGGAGACTCCAGATTTCCAAGGAAAAACAAGGGAGAAGGAATAATTTTCATGACTTTTATAGATATAATCACTGCTCAAAGAAGAAGGCAATCAGGTTTCTGAGAATTAAATATCAAAGGCATAGACCTACCGTTCGCATCACATATAGATAAAATGGCAAAATGGCAATTCTTCCAGACTCATCTTTCTCGAACTTCATAAAATTTGATGGGCTGAAAAACCGTCTACACTTAGGACCAATTTGCTCAGTACATACGGAGGCAATGTGGCAAAAATCTTCATAGTTCATCTGCACAATAACAAGTCAAGCAATCTTAGCATTGCTACAAAATGTACACTGCTTAAGAACTTTATGAGGCTCTGAGGCCCAACAGGAAGACAATTATTGCAAAACCAAATTTTACTACAATCAAGATTCCAATCAGCGATATAAGGTAAGTTGTTGGTAACCTAGTGGGAAGCAGGTTAAAATGAAAAGATACAGTATACGTACCTTTTCTGCACCAGTAGCATCATCAATCACACAATTTTCTCTCAAGCAAACCCACATTGCATCCAGATCATCAGCATTTAGTAAAAGATCTGATTGCTTCTGCAAAAATTAGAAAGAAAATCAACTATGGCAGACCACAAATTGTTTCAGTGATCAAATACCAAAAACAACCAGTATTCAAAGAAGTATGACCTAAAAAGAGTACCTTTAGAAACCGATATTTTGCCAGTCTTTGGACCCTATGACTGATGGATCCTTCTTCAGGTTTCTGAAAAAAGAGAAAACAGAAATCAACATAAAGGGAAATGGATATTGCAGCATAATAAGGGGAGATAAGTCAACAACAAAAAATAAAATTAAAGAACTAATGCAAATTCTTAAATTGGGTTTTGTAGTTATAGCTATGTGTCATAACAAGCGTTCTAATATATAATCATCTACAGTGAAGTACCAAAGCAAGCAATTCTTGCACATGCCTTCTTGTAGAAACTGGGTATTGTGCCAGCTTCAGCACTTTTTTGTTGCTTCTCTCTAAATATATCGAGCAAAATTCTCTTTGTCTCAAGCTCTGAAACAGATGAAATAAATGAAACATTTGCAACTATTAATTACGATAAGTACATGATAAGCCACGCACATGCATGAATTCATATAACAGCATAAAAACTTACCGGAGATATTTCTCAGACATTTAGTAGCGTACAAATTTACAAAGATAAAATGGAAAAAGAAAGCTCCCTCCAACAACACACACAAACAAAATCTTTACTGTGATATTCCAAAGCTAATGAGGGGGGAAAAGAAGATAAGAACCCAAAATACCTAAATTCTTTAATTTTTTTCCACCACAAATTTTTGGCAGTTTAACAATAATGGCTAATTGATCACACTTATCCAATAAAAGCTCCATACGCCCGATTACTTTTGAGATTCACTTATCTTCACCATCAAAAAATGCAATCTTGTAATGAACAAACATTTCTCACCACACTAACGAAACACATTTCCACTAATAATCCAATTAAAACAATAACAAACATAAATATTCAAATTTATTCATACCATAAGAAAATTGAAAAGCCAATTCAAAATGTGAGTTAGAAAGTCACCCATTAAAGCTTCGGATCCAAGTCCCGTGCCGGATCCAATGAAACGACGCAAATTTCGTACCCAAAGCATGGACGAAGCTGGCGGGATCTTTCTCTGCGCGGCCTCATGGCTCTCGCTATCGCTGGACCCACTGTACATGGTCAGTCCGGGTCACTGATCTTAGTCTTCAGCAAATTCGAACGAGTTTAACGTTTTCACCCTAGTAAAGGTACAAAATTTGTAGAAATGAATAAAACCCTAGAATTTTAGTGAAAAATAATTCGATGAACTCTTTATAGTTGTCTCTGAACTGTCCCCTATTCTTTTATTTTTCAAATTATTATTCTACCTCTACAAATCTCTTGATCCCTTTTGCTAAATAACGTAGGACACTCGTTTCATGAAAATGGTGTCAAAAGAACTAAGAGGAAGACAAATGGCATCTTCTTTTATTGATAAGCAAAAGGGCCATAAATGTTCATTAGTGTGAACTAGGCGACAATTTTGGGCCAGCATGGGCCTAAAATTTTTATAACTCTCAAAGGCGTCTGATTGTTTTAAGTTTGATAATAAAGTCGTCTCCTAAAAAATGTTTGTGTTTTGAATTTGGCTATTAATTTCAATTTAAAAAGTTTTGATTTATAAATCAAGATTCTCTTCTGATATCAACGTAATGTCTAAATAGTCTTTGCACATTAACAAGTTATTAGTTTAAATTCATAAAGTTACGGAATTTGAGTATACTTTTCTGCTTTCCATTTCCTTTGCCAAATCATATCGTATCATATCCGTAAATCAACTGTTCCTACAATTGTAATCTTACGGATACTTCACAAGCTTCAGAAAGCAAATCATCCTAATAAGTAATCGTTTCGGAATTTTTTTTTTTTATTTATAATAATAATAATATATTATGCTGCATGTAATTAACAGTGTATTGGGTACCTGAAAAAGCACTTCTTTTCAAAACATCACGACTCCAATGAACAATTATTCAATTATCTTCAGATGGTTTAATCGTGAAACACCAAACAAAGAAATTATACTTATGTATAAAAACAAAGAAATTGGGATCAATGAACTACAAAAAACGGGGGCATTTTGTCTTCCCATTTTTGTTCCTGCGATGAGATTTCCATTTTTTCACATATTTTCTTTTAAGTTTGGTAGAAGATGTGAAAGGATTCCTAAGACTCAAAAACATGTCGCCTAAAACGAATATGGGCGCCGAATGTTTGTTGATGATACTGGTTAAGGTAACATCATTGTCAGAAGGTATAGGGCAATCACTAAGAAATATTTACTGGTCATAGGAGAGTTTTATCATTTGGTTTTAATGCTCATTGGGCTTTTCTAATAAACTTAAAGTTTTAAAACGGTATGTAAATGGAATGCAGGACAAAAGGAAAAGATAATACTGCTTAAACTTATGTAAAGTAATAGAAGTAAATGAGTCGATAATGGGTAAATATTTGCTATTAAGTAAAAGTGAGCATTTATAGAATGTACGGTGGAGCAAAGGGGATGTGTCAAATAACATTGATCCTCTTAGTTCTTCTCAAAGTAGTTGTTCATTAAATTTGACATGGAAAGAATCATTGAATTGGAGATAAGGAAATCGAACAATGCACGATACAATATAGTTTATTGAGTAACTGAACAATTAATAAATAAAAGCATTCGTTTCCTCTCTTTGATCAACTGATATTTTCTATGTTACCATCCTGCATACAAATACTAACATTCCAAAGCTCAACTTCTGGCGTGCATGGCTGGCAAAAGCTTGCTAGTTGCTGGCTTTCTGCCATAAATAGCTAGAGAGTAAGTTGCTATCACTTGAAGGACCATTGAAGAACTTAATATGGGCTTGATTTGTTTGTTACGTGTCCCTGATTAAGATTAACCGCAGCTAAAGCTAAAATGGTCCTCCGAGCAGAAGATCTCATTTCATTTCTAGCAACTATAATAATCAGATACATGCCAAATTATCCCGATTGAAAAGATCTCGTGGTCAAAGATTAATAAAATGAAAAAAAAAAATTGGGATGAATTCATTTTGATTCTATGTTTTTGTTATTGTTTATTGTCTTAGTACAGTAGGTTCATTTAACGGAGAAGACAAAAACAATCTTTTGGAATCAACTTGCTTGCTGCCTCAATCTAAGACAGCAGATGCAAAAAACGTTCTGTTTAAGCAATCTTCCTCTGTATTAATGTTGGTCTCCTATATTTTCTGCTGACACAGACCTTCAAAACAAGACAATTTCCTTTCCACCAATCTCCTTTCGCTTTTCAGAACAACACAAAACAGAACAAATTTAGGGAAAAAATGCAAAATAAATAAATGTGAGAGAGAGAGAGATAGAGAGAGATACATTACAGCTCAGAAAACTTCCCCTGTCCCGCCTTTCTTCACAGCTCAACCATATGCATGAGAAATGAAAGTATACAAATGGAGGAAAAGAGAAGAAGAAAACTCAAGTATTTGGTTTTCAAAAACAGTTAATATTCAATCTCAATCAATACAACCACGAACATCTAGCCGTGGAAACTGAGCACCTGATGAAAAATTGTTGTTGTACTGTCTTATGTTAGCTCAGCTGTCATGACCCCATCTAAAGAAACGGGGCCATCTCTTATACAAAAATAGGCATGCCCTCTCTTCTTTCCAGATCAGATGACAAAAAATAGGCATAAAATCAAGAAGAGTGAATTCAGGAATAGGCTGATGACTACCTTTTTCTTTTGATATCCTTCAATACTTATGTCTTCTCCAGTGCCTGTCCAATTAAAATCTCTTTCATTCATGTCCACATCTAGTTAGTAAAATCAACAAATTTACAGTTGGTAACAACAATCTACATGAGGCATTGATTTTCTAATATTGGAGAGATTCCCACATGGTGTTCATTTTCAATTATGGATACATGTGAAAAAAAAGGTGAATAGGTTGCCGTATCTTTTACATTACTCCAAGTTTTAGCCATGCATAAAATTTTTTTCTCTTCCTTCTGCCTCGAAGCACTAAATATTTTCAAGTAATACAAGGACAGGGTGCTCTTGGTCAATAGATTTCTCATAGTGTTGTAAGTTTGAATGAGTTATTCAACATTAGACAGCAAAGTGGGGTACTTAGAAAAGCAAATGAGTTGTCTTCTGATCTGTTGTTCTTTTTCATTGAACCTTACCAAAAATCTCTTTCCTACGAGGATTCTTTAGATCAGTTAGCCTGCATTTCTGAATACTTTGTAGGAGCTACAATGCTTGAATACCATCAGTTGTTCAAACGTCAATGTGAAACATAAGAAATTCAACTATAAGGACAATTTGAGTTTCTGCATCTGAAATCTGGTCCTTGTTTACATGAGTCTTCCGCGAGTTATTTGGACTTTGCTAAGAAGATGGATAACTAATTTTTAGCTTGAGTAAAACTTAGATTGATAGCTCTTTGGATATTCTACATTGCAGGTTCAATGTTCGAGTTTGTTAAAGGAGGCGTGACTGCAAAGATTTTCCCACATGTCAAAGTCCATTGCAACAGTAGTTGGAGGTGCTGAAGGAGTGCTTGCTTTCGTAGCAATTGTTATCGGACTTGTGTGGTTCTGAAAGTCACTGTGTAAAAACTTATCAAACAAGAATTCGGATACAGGTTCTTCATATACATCTGCATTAGGTAAGGCTTCATTTTATAAATAAATGGAGAATTTTGTCACAGAGTTCAAAGTATTCATTGATTACTTCTCCAACATCACAGTTGAGTGGAATAGAGGAACAGAACCCAGTTCAGCTTCAGACCAACCTTCATTTGGACCACAAGGAGCAAGACTTTTCACAATAGCAAAATTGAAGCAAGCAACAAATCATTTCAGTGAAAGTAATCTCATTGGCTATGGAAGTTTTGGTCCTGTGTATACTGGTTTGCTCCATGATAGAGTGGTTGCTATCGAAAGGCATATAGGTCCTCCACAACAGGAATTTGTTGCAGAGGTACTACAATTTAATTCTAAGATATAAATATGCTTTATATTCTTTATTTGTATTTCAAAGCAGAAATCCTCTCTCTTTCGCTTCTTTGTTTCAGCAGTTAAACCAGACAATCCCTCAGGCAACAAAAATCAGTTTTCAAATTTTTTTCTACTTAGGTTTATTTTGTATGTTAAACTATTTAATATGAAGTTAACAATTCTGTGGCAAACAGGTAACATATTTATCAGAGATTTGGCACCGCAATTTAGTGACTCTTTTAGGTCACTGCCAAGAGGGAGGATATCAAATGCTAGTTTTCGAATATTTACCAAATGGCAGCATATGTAATCACCTATCCGGCATGGATCACTTGGGAAATTTTGTTTTGCATCAACTTTCATGCATTTCATCTCGCTGCAATCCAATTTCTGACAGCTACACGGAGAGAGTCTTCAACCAAACTAGAGTTCAAGCAGAGGCTATCAATAGCTCTGGGAGCGGCAAGTAAAGGTTTGCCAGAGTCTAATGAAAGATTTAGTTAAATTGTCAAGAACTGATAGGGAATTCAGATTCAAGTTTCTAAATAGTACAGGTTAATGCCATTTGCATAGTTTTTAAACCCTCCCTTGGTACACAAGAACTTCAAAACAGCGAACGTTTTTGTTGATGAGAGCTTTATTGCGAAGGTTACAGACACAGGAATCTCAAAACTACTCGAAAAGATAGAAGAAGTAGGTTCATCCCGCATGTCTAATGTCAATGTTTTTCGAGATCCACAGTAAAATAATTTCTTCTTACTGCATTTCTCTTCCTGCTAGAAATAAATTAGCTTCCGACTTCTATTGATTTTATCTTGTACCTCATATGTCTAGGGTAGAAGATTCGGAGATCTTCACAGAAATGAGTGATGTTTACAGCTTTGGGGTGTTCCTTTTGGAGCTTGTAACTGGACAGGAGGCTTCCACTATTGAATCTTTGAGCTTATGAAGCTTTAATTGAATGGGTAGTAAGATATTGAGATTTTAACTTTTCATATGATGTGATCTGTCAGTTTTTGAAGCCAGAAATCTATGCATGTTTTACCAGTATTTCTCCATTAAAATTTCATTCAGTATGACCTACTTTTTCTAGTCCACCCCACCTACCCATCAAACTAAAGTTGCCGGAATCTTGTGCATTTTTATATTTCTGCTAATATTTTAGTCTAAGGTTTCTTTAAAGTTGTAATAAAAGGTTTGCTATGGACTTTGATTTCCTTAACATCTTAAGGTGAGATTGCGACTGAGTTCAAACAACTTTGTGGATCATTGGCTAGATGGAACCTTCACTGCTGACAGAATGAGGGACTTGATCGGGCTGACTCTACAATGCAAGAGCTCTCCCAGGAAAAGGCGACCAAAAATGGAATAATTGTGACTCAGCTTGCAAGAATTCATGAGAAAGAGATGAAATTAACAACAGTCATGGGTGAAGAAACAGTGACAATTACTCCAGGTAGTGAGCTATAGTTACTTCAAAGTGAAAGTGAGATTTGGTGCTCGTGTTTCGATAATATTATTTTGAAACGGGGATCTGGGTTCATTTGTAAAGGAACCGATGTAATTATGAATTTGTTTTACCAATGATGCAATTGTAATTTACCTGTGTTGACTTTTACCTATTTAAGCATCAATTCATGAATGATTTATACTAAATAAGTAGTTTCTTGACTTGACAACATTTTCTGTCAAAAATATTTAAGCTATACATCAATCGTTCAAGCAGCTTGGAGATTCTGCATATATCGCATAAGATTTAACGAAAGGAAAGGTGTTAAATGCTGCATACAAATTTGGTTCTAACCGAAAAGACAGCTTCTCCAGGAGAATGTAGTAGGGAGGCGTTTCCCTTCTGTCTAAAAGCTAAGTTGGATTCAAACTTAAAACGTAAATTTTGAGCAAATGAATGCAATGGATACTAAATCTGGCTATGCCTGTCTGATAATGCTAGCGTTGATGTTTCTGCAAGTCACATTTGATTGACCACAAAGTTTGATAATGGCGACAGACCTCTTCCATTCACCACCCACCCACTTCATGGAACGATGTTCCGTATCCACAAATCATTTCAGAATTTTTGCTAAGTACACTGGAGATCGAACAAAACTTAGTTGAAATATGAAGTTGACTACAACTGTAAATAACTTCAACCTAAGCTTCCATTCTTTCCTGAGTAAATCTAACATGATCGTGTTTATAAAATTTTAATTAATAGTCTTTAACTATTTATTTATCAAGTGAAATCAACAGTCAAGTAGGGACGTAATTTAGCAAATATATACAATCCTATATAAGAGAATGAATGACTCCAAATTGCCATTGCCCCCATCCAAGATTCCTCTGTTCCCCTTTGTCCTACTAGTATCCATCAGCATTCTTACCAGCGGGTCCACGAAGATTTTAAGGTTACCCTATTGATATATCATTTTTTTCCTCATTACAAGGTCACGTTATGTAATATGATATTCTCCACTCTTTCAATCCATGTCACTTAAACTTTAACAAATTTTCTGTGGATTCATATGTTGGTTTTCTCCAATAAATAGCATCTTAAAGACTTCTATTTGATCACAAGTCTATAAGTGGGGTGCTACTCAAAGAGTTTTGAAGTTCAAATCTCACTCACACCACATCACGGTTGGTAAGTCACTGTAATAATACAAGAATGTAATATTAAAAGCAAAGAAAAAAGGGGTTTAGAGTATGGGAAGATACAGTCATGGTTTCTTTGCTAAAAGTGAATGATTCATAATCATGGGCAGCCATTGTTATGGTCCCGATCTGAAAGTAATAAGAAATGATAAAAGCCCATGTTACAGTCTATAGTTTCTGTGCTTAAGGTCACAGAAATGGTTTGTGTTCTAAAGTGATAAAAAAATAAAAGATAAGTGCATGGTATTCTATGACCGAACAAAATTTAAAGGAGTTGTAGAAGCTGGACGCGAGCTTCTTGTGGTAGAAGATCTGACTTCATTTCCCGCGTTCGTTTTTAGAGGTACTCGATAGAGAAGGACCGCAGACCGCTTAGCTGTCGGGCGTTCACGACACAACCCACCCTTTCGTTAGAAACGACATCGTTTTGCTTAAACAGCAAAACTACGTCGTTCACGTGATATTTCTTCATAAATCCAATTCGTTCGCTTTTGCCGCTACTCTGCTCGCCATCATATGGCTTCCATGTCGATAGGGTGTTTATCTCCAATTCAAGTCGTATCGGGCCCAAAAACTCCGAAAGAACGTCCGCTAAAATTACCGAAAAAATCTAACAGTAAAGTAAAATTTCGAAGTAGTTCCCTTAAAGCTCCACATCAGCCATTAAGCGGCGGTGAAGCCACCACCTACACTCGTCTGCCGCCAAAAGACGATTTCTCAGCTGAATTTTCTGAAGAAGTGAAGCTCGTAGATTGTGATGTTGCCAAGTTTAATGTTGAGGATGAAACTGAAATTGAAAACTTAATCAACGATGAAGACGAAGAACAACAACAAAGAGAACGATTGGATGGTAGTCGAGGCCTTAGTTACGGGCAATTTGAAATATTCGAAGGAAAGGGAGAATATGAAAGCGGGGAAGACGAATACGACAGCGAATATGAAGACGATGGCACAACCGTAAATTTTGATGAGGAAAATAACTATTACGAAGGCGGACTGGAGGTGAAAGAGAAGGGAGTTCCAGCCGTAATGCGATGCTTCGACCGAGCGAAGATTTACGTAAAAGCCGGGGACGGTGGAAAAGGCGTCGTGGCATTCCGACGAGAAAAATACGTGCCTTTGGGTGGGCCCTCAGGAGGTGACGGAGGGAGAGGCGGTAACGTATACGTGGAAGTTAATGAATCGATGAACTCATTGCTGCCATTTCGCAATAGCGTACATTTTCGGGCTGGAAGAGGCAGTCACGGGCTGGGGCGGATGCAGATCGGAGCTAAAGGGCAGGATGTGGTGGTTAAGGTGCCGCCCGGAACGGTTATTAGAGAAGCGGAAAAATCCGAGGTTTTGTTGGAATTATTATTTCCGGGACAAAAAGCATTGTTGTTGCCGGGTGGAAGAGGTGGCCGAGGAAACGCGTCTTTCAAGAGTGGAACGAATAACGTTCCAAGAATCGCTGAGAACGGTGAAGAGGGTCCTCAAATGTGAGTTCTTGTTTCTCTTCTAATGTGGTTCTATGCACATTGTATAGTTTTTTTCCATTGGTTTTTGAAGTTTTTTTGCAGTCAGTTGAATCTTTAATAGGGATTACCTCACCCTTATTTAAGGGGTAGATATGAACACAGCTTTAATACATGGAAATAATGCAGAAATTTCTGTAATGTAACTATGCTGTAATTATAGAATTTGCTTATGTTAGGCAAGGCTGTGTAGATGAGATTATTGTGTTATGATTATTGTGATACATTTTATCTGAATCGTCATTAGGCAATTAGAGATGCTAATGTTTTAAGCTCAATTTGTATTTGAAGTCGTCGTGCATGTGCTGTTCAAATTGGTCCAGGTCATACTGAGGGAGAATTGTAAATTGTGAGTTCCTTCTGTGATATATGTGTGCTAAAGGTATTTGACCAAAATAGTGATCCAACAAGCTAGTGAGGTGCATGGATGGTTCAGTTGCGATTCATGTTTTCCTAGTGGTCCTTCCAAATTTCAATTTTGGATAGTCAACAATTCTTTGGTGACACCAAATTGTTGGGATGAGCTTATGAGCCAATTTAGTGTTCCTCTTTTCCCTTCACCCCTGCAGCACACCCACACACCCACCTTTTCTTAGATAGAATCCATCTTCTGGTACTTGAACTACTATAACTTATAAAAGAATAGTTAATATCTTTGCATTATCATTTTTCTTTAATATGGACGTTGGGGATAATGGTAATTTTGATCAGGTGGTTGGAGTTGGAACTGAAGCTGTTAGCAGATGTTGGAATAGTGGGAGCTCCAAATGCTGGGAAAAGCACACTTTTGAGCGTGATAAGTGCTGCTCAGCCAGCAATAGCAAACTACCCTTTTACCACTTTGCTTCCAAATCTTGGTGTTGTTTCTTTTGATTATGATTCTACTATAGTCGTAGCAGATCTTCCTGGTCTACTTGAAGGAGCCCACCGGGGTTTTGGTTTAGGTCACGAATTTTTACGGCACACTGAAAGGTGTTCTGCCCTGGTACTGATCTCCTTTCATATTGGTCAATGGTTGTGTGATTTGTTTTTTATTTTTAAATTTTTTTACACTTTCTCATTAGTTGTCTACTGTATTGTATGATATTTGTTATTTCAAGTCATCCCTCTGTATCTTTAACTAGTAGATTGCAAAAGCCAAAAACAGAACTGCTTCTGTTGTGAAGTTCTAGGTGGAAATTTGGGCATGCGTGAGGAAATTTTTGTAACAAGAATGAACAATACTGAATCTAACTGAAGTTGCTGTTAGTAATTAGTCAACGGGCCAATGTCTGCTAGAGCAAAGTGCTCCTCTCTGATCTGGCTCAGGTGTTGTGTGTTCTCACAAGTAGCCATGGTATGACTTTCGAAAAATTATTGCAAATGAACACTTTCAGTATCATTATAAGCTTTATGATCTCCTATAATTGTTCGAATTAGTGTTACATGGTTTTGATTGGAAAATCTGGTAAAGACAATTTGAAGAAATCTTGTGTTTCATGCATCAGTTTCAATTTCTACTGCTTTATTATTATTATTATTTTTTTTTTTAAATGTTGTCTTGAGCATGATGCTTCGGTTGGATATTTAAACAATTAGCTTACTTCTTAGTGGTGCAGCTCTCTGGTTCCCCCGATTATCTTCTAGAAATCTGTCCGGCCATTGTGTGTAGACTAATACAATATTTGACATTTTGTAACCTTAGGTCCATGTTATTGATGGCTCAGGAGAACAACCAGAACTTGAGTTTGATGCAATTCGTCTTGAGCTAGAATTATTCAGTCCTGAACTTTCTGAGAAGCCTTACATAGTTGCCTATAACAAAATGGACCTTCCAGAAGCATATGAAAATTGGCCATCATTTAAGGAAAGGTTACAAGATCGTGGGATTGAAACTTTTTGCATGAGTGCAGTGAAAAGGGAGGGCACCCATGAAGTTATCTGTGCTGCTTATCAAATTATACAGAAAAATAAAGAAGCCAAAAGAGAGTTTCAAGGTAACTGAAAATCTGACATTTTATGCCTATTCCATTAGTTGTAATCCTTTCTATGTGAGGCATGCAAAATGTTGACAAGCTTCTCCTAATATATATTGGATAGATGCTGTCAATTTGAACCATGTGGCAGATATGATTAATAGGCAGCGAAGTGCCTCTATCAACGATTTTGAGATCTCTCATGACAGTGGCTCCAATACTTGGTATGTAGTTGGAGCAGGCTTGCAGCGCTTTGTTCAGATGACAAACTGGCGGTGCGTCAATACTTACGTGTCATAATCACTGCTGATGCTATTTTATTGAGTATCTCCTTAAAATCACCATACATTTGCATCAATTTGCAAAGGTTCAATTCAGGCCAGTAATACTGGGACTATGAGACTGCATTATGCCGTATGCATCCAGTTAAACCATGTTATACTTTCCAAGACCATGGAAGTAATGTTAAATATAACTGGAGTTATACCAAGTGCAGAAGATGCATGACATCTACTCCTGGTTGGACTTGTTATTCTGTTGTCAAACTCTCAATGGAATCTTTCAAACTCCAAAGCTGCTTTGATTGACTTGATTGGCCATTTTTCTGAAATGAAAATTCAGATACTTATCGGATATTTTGTTTAGCCAAAGTGAAAATTATAGAAGAAGCCACCTCTGGTGCAGTGTAACATGTCATTGTTTATTTTATAATGCTCATGAATGTGGATGGATAAACCAAGACCTCACAATTATCACTTTTGTTTTTGTCTGAATCTTTCCTGTTGTCCTTCTGTGGACCTGTGGTGTTTGCATGTAATAGAAAAATATAGATCTGTCTAAATCATATTGTCATCTTCTTGTTTTTTGAAATGTACATATGCAGTTGGTACCTCCAATATCATCCTCTTTTTGTTCTTTTTTTCTTTTTTCTCACATTTGAAACTTATAAACTATTCCATAACATAAAGGATCTGTTCATCATATAATTGAAGATGCACTTCTGGTTCCATAAATGTTAATTCACAGATCAAGAATATCCATTTGCATGATATATCTAAGCCTTTGTCTAGGATGATTAGACTGAAATAGAGATATATTTCTCTGACAATCAGGTCAGTCTAGTGCATGCGTTCTGTATATAAATGACATACCCCTTAAAAGGCAAACTTACGGCAACTAAAGTTCCCTGCTAGCCAAAGTCTCTATTTTGACTGAAGCTCATACTTAAACAATATGCTTTTATAATGTGCATTGCCGTTACTCATTCTGGGATCAACTGCCATTTATTTTTGGCTAATCTATGGGAACAGATATGTAGACTCTGAGAGGAGATTCCAACATGTTCTCGAGGCTTGTGGTGTGAACAAGTCTCTTATGAAGCTTGGTGTAAAGGAAGGAGACACAGTTATTTTAGGAGAGGTGTGTTTTAATGATCTTTCATTTTGCCATTTGTAATGTACTTCCTTTTGTGCAAATATTCTCCCTAGCAGTAAAGAATGTAGTCCCATGTGCTCAGGATACACATTTGTGAACTTCTGTCACAACTTTGTTGAAACATGCTTTCAAAATCAATCATTTCTTATGCAACATTCATTCTACATTGACCCTTTTTGTGGAAGTAGATAAGTTCTGTGATTTGAAGTGTCATAACCCAACTTTGTTCCTTGGGTTCTTTTCTCCCAGCCCAGTATCACGTGAACTTTAGACGATTTGCATCATTGTTTGAACTCTATATGTTCCTTTATTTTCTCGCTGCCAGACAGAGATGGTATGGCATGACTCTGCTGAGAATCCCGGTCCTTCCAAGGCTAACAGGGGATCTGAAGATTCAATCAAATGGCCTCAGTGGAAGTAATATACATGCTTGTTTTGCAAATGCCAATTCACTGCTGGTTATAGCAGGTATGCGTAATGAACTTTCCTTCTTTACTATCATAGTTATCTTATATTTTTTAAAACGAAAAAGCATAACCTCATTGTGTCTATTCTACAATGACTTGATACAATTTAAAGACGACTTATATGTGTAATCTAAGAATTATCTTAAAACTAAGAGATTTTGTGGATTTTTTTTTTTTTTTTTTTAAGTAAGAGTTAATAAGGTCGTTACTCCTGAATGAATTTCGATGTTTAGTGATGGCTTGAACTGAGTTACTAAGGTCGTTACTCCTGAATGAATTTCGATGTTTAGTGATAGCTTGAACTTACATGCAGTGATTTACGATGAGGAAGTCATTTTAAACTCTAGCATTTGTTCTAAGAGTGATAATATGAATTTTGATTCCAGACAGTTGTCAAACGACCAATTATAATCTAAATTAGTCTGCTTGCCGATGCAGATTATGGCTACGAGCATGCCTTCTGGTTTGAGATTTGGCAGTCAATGGTTTTGTCTTGCTACAAGTGTCAAAATGAAGATAATGATTTTTACATTTCGCTATGCTGTTATAATTTGTAGCACTAGCTTAGACAGACGAAGAGGGAAAAGCATGAAGCTCTTTTAGTTTATTAGAGCTACGAATTGTAATTACTATTGGAATAAATTATTAAAATCTTTGTGTTACTTTTATTTTCATTACCGATCGGAATTTATTATTTTATGCTGAAAATTCCCGGCTAGAAGTTGAAATAAATTAATAAATGTTCGTTATTTGAAATGCTATTATCGATCGGTATAAAATTCCTAGATTGCAATAAATTAATAAGCATTCGGTCTTTCAAGGCTTCATCGCTAAGGTATATTTGTACGTACCGAAAGATTACCCATCCATGATCTATTTATCCAATGGCATGGCGATTCCCAGGTTACCAACTCGTAGTTTCTTTTTCATCCTCGGTCAGTCGGTCTGCGTCTCAACCGTTCAATCTCAATCGAGCCGTTCCTATTGAATCTTTGACCGTCTCCTTTTCATATAGTTGATTTGCTTTCACTGTTCCTCTTTACGTCCTCACCGCCAATACCCCACTGCTCAATACGAAATCCTGACGGTACATCTAACCTCGTATCTTCAAATGATTTCGAATCTTGAACACGTAGACCGTACATGCAATGTTTGTATGTAAGATCGCGTTGTCCGTGGGCCATGTCATTACGTGCGTCAGCATGAACATTTTGCGGACTTTTCATTGGTCCCAGTTGGTCTGTCTGGTGGGACCTTTTAGACTAAAGATGCTTACGTGTCAACAGTTTACACTCTACACATAAGATCTTAGACATAGTGATAGTCCGTTCTCTCTTAGGTTTCGACGGTCGGTCCACGGAGGATCTCTGGCACCGTGCCATTGGTAGAGAAGATAAATGGACATTGTCGAACAAGCCCCTTACTGCGTTGGCATTCCTGTGATTGTAATTGTAATCGTAATCATATATTTAATCTTAGTTTAATTTCAAACTCTATATTTATTAAACAATTTTATTAGTTATTCATGAAGTAAATCTCATTTAAAAATCCTTTAATTGCATTTAAAAAATAAAAATGAGATACACCTATAACGTCAATATTTAATGTCTGACCAATAAAATTATGACACATTTAATTTAAAAATAATCAATCATAGGTTATAATAATAATAATAATAATAAAAGATAATTTTAAGACGCGTGTAATTTATTAGATCATTTTATTAAAATTATCTGACCTAAAACTTTTTTAATTACATTATATCATATATTTGACATTAGTAATATTATGTACCTGGAAAGTAATATAATAATGTGCAGAGATAAGGATCGAGAGAGTTTGATTTCACTTTTGATTGTGGTTAAGGAAATAATGGGGGGACAATTTTGTGCACTATCCATTAAATCGACACAAACCTACAAATTTATTTGATATTTGAATCGATTTAAAATGACATGATTATTGAATAAATTAGACTTAAATTTAATATAACCAAAATAATTACTTGTTTAGAACATAATTATCTATTTAATTAATTATATATTAAATTATATTATTTGAAATTTAATAAATTTTATTTTATAATTTATATATTTAAAAAAGATATTTATACGTATAATATTTTAAAATACGTTGTTATATTTATAATTAGATTTATTAGTATTTAACTAGGTAATTTTATAAATATTATAAAAAATATATTAAATAAATTATATGATTATAACTCATTTTAATAATTATTTCGAACTAGAGTTTTAATTTTTGGCACAATTATTAAGTAGATAAGATTAAGATGGACGATAATTTGAATTGCCATCCTTTTATGGCTCATTTTTTCACGAAATATCTAAAAGAATTAATTAGTTCAATTTTAATGTGGTCTCTGATCTCCCTTAATGCTTTCAGAAATTTATTTTAACGTGAGATGAGTAGATTTTTGGTCATTAAGGGATGACCTTGATCATCTCTTTCTTAAGGTAATAAGTAAAAGAATGCGTCAAATATCAAGGTCGATAATAAGTCAATTAAATCATATATGTATACAATATAAATTCCAATATTTGCCAAAGGTATGAAAGTATGAATAGATATCTTCACCTGCATTGTCAAAGACCATACGCAAAATTTGTTAGAAAAAAAATTCTTAAATGAGAAAGTATATTATATTATTTGTATGTTCATTTCATAAAATATTTAAATAGTAAAAATAATAATAAAATATAAAATATATGTTATATTTTTATTAGATAATTTTTTAAAGATATTCTGCTTAATATATAATATTTTATGATATGGGAGTTTATTGAATATTGTTGATTTTCATTTAAAAGTGAAGATGTAGAAAAATATATATCTTCACACTCTCAAAGAGATGCAAAATATAGTTTTTGTAGCTAAGAATCAATGATTGCACATGCATTCCCAGTTTTAACAAATAAAATAAATAAGCTTGAATGATTGAGTGAGTGGAATGACAAGAGTGTGATTGATGAATTGACTACATATACAGATTTATAAAAGGAAACAAGAGCTGAGCTGCATCTTGCTGCTCAACCCATGAAAGGGTAAAAGACCATGAGTAATTTGATGATATAATTATATATAAACAATACGAAAGTACTTATATTTTTTTTCTTATTTTAAACATTAATAAATATAAATAATTCTCCACTTGAGGGTTAACTTTCTAACTCTTGCTTTTCGTCAAAGTCCAAGTCTTAAGACACTTATCCTTTTTCCCTAAATCCCGGATTGCCTTTACAACTATTTGGGGGGAAAAAAAAGGGAGAGAGAGAAAGAAAAGAAAAGTCCCCGTGTGTTTGTGCTTTTGTAATTTTCTCGGGAAAATGTGCAGCAGAATTCCCTTGGTCTGACCCGAACAACAAGTTCCCCATTTCAAGAAAACTTAGAGAAAAGTTTGATGAATTAAAGATGGAGCAGAACTGAAAGAGACAGGCCCCTACCAAAACTTTGTACATATTTTTGACATTAAAAATAAAAATTAAACCCATCTATTTTAAGGAACTGAACAATCTGTTCTTCTGACTGTCAAACTGTACTATTGAGAGCTCTTGTCTAGTATTGTATTCCAAGTAGCTCACCCCTTTTTATGACAAGGTTGACTGATGAACTTCAAATTTCCTCTATGTAAATGGTAAAATTATTTTTACCACCATTAATATTCTTGAATAATACAAAGGAAGTAATGCATATGTATGGTTTGTCCCTCCCTCGTCAGCTAACTTAAACCGTAAACATATACAAATATTTGGAAATTATTTATATGAGTTTACTATAAGTAAATTACTTGTTTTTTATTTTTGACTAATCTTGTGTATTAATTTATGTTTTGGTCCACATGGGAAACATAATGATACCTTGTTCTATAGATATGGACATTTGTCCATTTAGATAAATAGGTTCAAGTGGAATTAATCCTGTCTATTTCAAATCTGTAGTGGAGGAGTCAAGGGTCATAGATTCTAACAAAGGCATGTCATTTCTTAAAAGAAATGAAAAATGATTAATAAATTAAATTATATAATATATTTCTCACCTCTTCCCTCTATCTTATAATTATTACATTCTACGATTTAAAAAATAAATTAAAAAATTGATTTAGTCTTAATATGAGAAATTAATAACCCACTTAAAAATTTCCATTATGATGACTAGTGACTAAGCATTATTATATACAGAATTTCAAAATGCAATGTAATCAAGGAAAACATAGGTTGACCGATTTGATTAATTATGATTAGATTTTGTCATTCCCAAAGCCATTTTCGGCATGTTAGGATTATCAAAATAGGATGAAAATTGAGAAACTGCGAAACAAATGAATTAGTGCCCCACAATACAATATGGTTGATGCTTTTGTTTGGGCATTTTTAATTAATTCATTCATTTCGCTTTACAATCTGTGGTTTCTTTAACCTTTTGACTGTAGCCTTTCCAAGCAACTTTTGGAGATCAGAGACAAAGACCCCATGTTTCTGTAAATCTTATAACTTTCTTCATTAATATGAATTCAAGTCTCAATAGAAAAGGCATGCCGTTTGAAAAATAAAACTAGATTTTACCTAAAAAATTTCCAGCAATCTCATAACTTTTTTATTTTTTATACCATCATCCATCTACATCAGTTAATATTAATTACTAATTCTTAAAAGTTATGCTAATGAATATTTGATAAATTATATTTTCTACTGCATTGAAATTTATTATTAATTATAATATTAAATATCAAAAATTATTATAAATAATAAATATTAAAATCTTAAAAAGTATTCCCACTTGTTAGCAAAATTCAATTCTTAAATTACGAATGAGTGGATGAATAATTGAAAAATATTAGTTATCCTAAAGGGACCGTAGTCAACGTCTATTAATCAATTTTACACTAGTTCAAAATCAAATTTGTAACAGAAATATGAAAGTAAGATAAATGTAAGCATAATGACAAATAAAAGATAGCATAAAATTTTGACTTATATAGACAATTAGGAAGGGACCTTTTGGCTTGTACTCAAATGTGGGGTGGTTGTTTCCATGATTCTGGACATAAGAGTCTCAGAGGATATATATCATATCTTTAATTCTCAGGCATTTTCTGCTTAGTTACAAATAATCTTAACTGCTCCCTTTGAAAATTATGAAGCAGACAAGAATTTCCAAGTAATTTGATTGATTTATTTTGCTTAAAATGCGGATTCACATGCTCACAATATCATCAGGGTACATTAACCTAATTACTATTAGTACTTAAACTGATTAAATTTAAAATTTCTTATAATATTCAAACATTTGAGACTCTCAAGGAAGAGAGAGTTAATTTGCAAACTAAAAACCATTATTTATGCAGCGGTTTTCGTTTCCTGGTTTTGAAAATTGTTATATATTCTATGATATCTTGCTTCTACCCACCACTCAATCATGTTCTTGATTATATCTAATAGATTTTGACATTCCTATATGCATGGTTGTTTTGATCTTGTCATTTCTGTTTTTATGGAATTAACAATTTAATAATATCATAGATATAGCTCGAGGAGTTATAAATATATAGAAGAGCACCAATTTCAAGTAGAATTACAGGTATAACTCTCCAAATGACTTGATCTTTATAAGTTTGATTAATTTTATCAATTTTTAACTTAAACCAAGATATAACTTGCATTAATATGATGTAATATTTGCCTCACTTACCAATGCCAATGGTAATGATAAATTAATGAATAATATATGTAAATAACAAACATAATAAATCTGTTCAGTATTTCAGATTCTCATCTCAAATAATAATTTTTATTTATTAAATAATTAAAATATGTAATAAATAATTTTGAAAATTAAAAAAAAATCTAATATTCAATGGATGAATGAATACTATCCAACTTGTTATATTATTTAAGATAAATTTTTAAAATACATAATATGATTGTTCTAAATATATTTGTTAAGTAAAAATTTTGGTTTCATATTTTATACTAATTTAAGAAACTAGAACAAATTTTATGTTGTTATTGTGGTTGGAAGGAAACCATTAATTGACTGTTGTAATAATAACTAAATGAAAGGGATGTTTATTTTCCATCCATGATTTATAACGCTTAATTAGAATTATTTATCAGAAATTGAGCTGCTGGATAATGGACTACATTGTGAATGTAGAAGAGAATTGAAAATAAAAAGAATGAAAGAAAAAAAAATTGATAGTAGGTGGAAAAGGCAAGAATGACACTTGCAATGTTCTTTTTTATTTCTCTCCAAGTTCAAATCAGAGTCTTTAAAACACTTACCGACACTTCCCTACACTTGCTCACTCACACACTTCCATTCAAACCCAGAACTCTCTCTCTCTCTCTCTCTCTCTCTACATCGTTTTCCATTTTCTTGCAGCATTTTCTGCACTGCTTTGACAGCAATGTCTACTTCTAAAATCTTCGATAAACATTTCCAAGGCCATGAACAAGGTCAAGCTCAAATGGGGTTTACTCTAATTCATCAAAATACTAACACATCTCCTTCTCAATCTGGTGAAAGAAGAGGTAGAAGAAAGCAGCCTGAGCCTGGAAAATTTCTTGGCGTTCGTCGCCGGCCTTGGGGTCGATATGCTGCTGAAATAAGAGACCCTACAACTAAAGAAAGGCATTGGCTTGGCACATTTGATACTGCTCATGAAGCAGCTCTTGCTTATGACAGAGCTGCACTTTCAATGAAAGGTGCACAAGCAAGAACTAATTTCATTTACACTGACAATGGAACTTTCCATTCTCTTCTTACACCTTTTGATATCCAAGCTCTGTTGCCACCATCACAGTTTTCAAATAGTACTGATAGCCAGAACAAACAATCAACAGTACTTCACAGCAGTCAAACTAATCAGCCTGACATTTCTGAGAGTAAGTCTTCCATCACATCCAATAACGAAACTAGTAATGAAACTCCTTATGGTTCACTTGATGATACTGGGTTCTTTTTCTCGGGTACTCATTCTAATTCTGGGTACTTGGGTTGCATAGTTCCTGATAACTGTTTAAACCCTCCTTCAAATCAAACCAGTACTACAAACTCCAAATTTACCAATTCTGCTGCTTCAAATGATCAAGACTTTTGCTCAATGAATGCAAACTCTTTTCAAAATCAATCACATTGTAACAATTACACACTTCCTCTGGATAATGCAAGTGTGCCAATAGATCCATCTATCCCATATTTAAGTGAATTCAATAATGGATTTTGGAATGATCAATATCAGCTGTCATGGGAGCTGAATTCTGATGAACTCTCAGCCGTGATCAACAAGCCAGTAATGGCGGAAAATGGCTGCATGGGAGCGTCGTATCCTATGATGGATAACCCTAGCTATGATTTAATGTCTCAAGCGACTTCTTCCACAACTTGTTCTCCTTCAGTTCCTTCTTTTGGTCATGTAGTTGACTTTGGTTATTCCCTGTTTTGAGGTTTTTGAGGTATTAATTATTAGAGTGCAGTACTTGTATCGTGAATTGTATTACTTCATGATATTGCCTTTTACATGCAAGTTTCTTTTCTTTTTCCCGTGTCTCTGGCTTTCCTTGCAAAATTCTTCTTAGCTTGTTCCTTTTTAAGTACTGTAATTACACTAAACAAATATCACTAAAGAGCAAGCAAGAAAAGAGATCTGGAATAAGGTCTAGATTGAATGCAAGATTACTAAAAAGTTAAAACTAACAGCGATCTATTGTACCAGTAAAAATTCATGTGCCAATGTTTATATATATATATATATATATATATATCGTAGTGAGTTGGTATATATGAATTTCCTTAGTATATAGCTAGACTTACATAATGACTGTATGATGTCTCTCTTTTTCTCTACAAACCCTAAACCAGCTAAGCAAAAGAATGCAATGCTAACATGCATTGAGGTACAAATGATCATTAATACTTGCGACTATTGCCTGAGAAAATTAAACTTATTGAGTCTTTTCTCCTGTTGCCTTTATCTCGTTTTTCTTCTATAGTTAATGATGGGTTTAATGGCTTTAGCCAAAGTTCAACTCTTAAATCCCTCTTTTTTACTTTTGTGCTTTTGAAGTCAAGCGATTGTCTTCTTGAGCATCAACTGCTCGCCTCTTTGCCCTCGCCCTAGGGTAAGCTTCAACGCCATTCGCTTGTGGTTAGAGAAGAATTTGTTCCACAAATTATGAAAGAAAAAATTGTATAATTTGCGTACTCTCATATTTGGACCGGATCATAATTGACTTGGTCAAAAACATCTTCTAATAATCTTCTTTCTTTATTAATAATAATAATCATACTAAATTTTTCATTCTCAAATAAATCCCATTTTTCAAATGAGATAACGGATAAGTTAGCATGCACTTATTGAGTAGCAAAATTTTACAGTTTTTAAAGTTATCTATTTCATCTTTTCATTATTCAATGATTTGATAAAAAAAATTAAGATAAGTAATATTACTCTTTCTTTATTTGGAAGTTCGAATGTTTATTCTTTTCCTTTTTATTTATCATTATTCAAGGTTCAGCTGAATGATTCACAGTAGGATTACAAATAATTTTTTTTTTTATACTCACACGTATTCGAATAAGGGAACGTGGAAAATAAAATTAGGGTTTGGGTCTATAAAACTTTTAAAGAAAATTCCTTTTTCCCTTGAAACAAATTAAAAATAAATTTATAATTAATGATTATTAGAAAAAAATTATAAAATTAATTAATTAAATTTAAATTATGTTCTATGATTCATAAGTAGGTCAAGATCTTTAAAAGGCTTGAATTCCATGCATGTTTAGTTGTTTTTTTCATTAATTATCGCGTTAGCTCAGCCCACACACCTTAACTTCCATTGTCCGCACGCAAGCGAAAGGTTGTCGAAAATAGGCGCACCTCTTCTTTTTATTTTTTTTTCCATAAATAATGTTCCCCTAGGGACTAAAACCTAAAACCATCATTCACTTTCGCCTCCATCGTTTCATACCCATCACAACATTATTTAACTTTAATTAATTGGCTTTCACTCAAACTTGTTCCCCTAGGGACAACTACAAACAATTCTAAAGCTACAATCATAATCTCAATTTATCATTAGCAGAGCTACCAAACATAGCTGAAAGACCACAAATTCTCTAGCTCGAACGTTTCAGGAATTTAATGAAAAAAATTAATAAATGCGCAGGAAACTTTCACCTTGTGACAAGACCGCATATAAAATTTGCTCAAGTACATCCGGACTTATTACTATGAACTGTATTATGTCCCACTAGCAAGAAACTCTCAACCAGATCTCTTTCAATGAAATCAATTTACTAGAACAACCTAATGAGAAATTCCCACAAGCATTAAGGCATGGGACATGGCATTCGGACAGTCTTATGACCAGAGCTGGAAAGAGTTGAAATTTTTCTGACGACCTAAAAATAAATATGCAACTCAATTTGACCATGATATGAAATTGATTCAATGATGGCGGTAAAAGAAGCTTGCAACTATAAACAAGTACAATATAAGTTAATCAATTCCGCTGAAAAAAGCTCAATCAAAATTCAGCTTGGAAAGCCAAAATCTATGTGAATGAAGAAAAGAGATGAATGATTATTACATAGGTGTTGAGAATTTTTTTTTCCATATATTTGTGTATCATAATAAATTTATGAATAGAGATGTCAAGCATTTCAATTACCACAAACGTAACTATGTACTTAAATCCCACGTAAGGTAGCATTGCGATGCTTCCTTTGAGTCTCGTCAATTCTGTTTTCTTTTTTTTTCTTTTTTCCCTTTTTTCAAAATAAACCCCAGACAAAAAGTGGTGGAACAAGAATAACTTAAAATTCCTTTCTACGTTGAATTGGAAGCTTGTTCCCGTATTTCAAGATCTAGAATGATAGAGATGAACACACCATCGCTCTAAAAATAAGAATACTGTGGGTTGGGTCTTTTTTGTTTTGAAAAAGATAGGAGCATAAATAAACCCAACTCCAAATTTGGCGGTGGACTAGCCGAACTGTGGATTCTTTCATGGTTACTCAAAAGCAAGGTGTAAAGGCTATACGAGTTTTGCTTAGGTCTAGTCGGCCATGGCTTATTCAAGATAAAAAAAATTAAAAAAAAGAAGGCCGTATAAAGGTTATACGAAGGCAACGATGATCAAAGCTAATGAGGGCTAGACCTGAAATGTGGAAGTGTAGCAGAGAGATGAAGCCTCCTATTTTGAAGACTTGCAGAAAAAATAAGTTTTGGTTCATCAATTTGATCAAAATGACGAACTAAGAAGAGCCTTTCCTTTTGCTTAGCTTGAAGTATATGTCTCGGTGCTCCTACTGTCAGCAGTTGAAGGACTAGAACTCTGTCCAGATTGTTGCATGCTTGAATGAGGAACAGGTCCACTCTTTGACAGAAATAAACCAACTGATCCACCAGATGTGCTAACTGATGAAGACATTTGGGTTGAAACAGATTCCTTGCTGGATCCTGAAATAAGCTCTGGCTGCAAATCAGAAGATGAAGACGATGGGGCAAGGGTACCAATTGAAGATCCAATGGGATAGGGTGCAACTGGCATATCAGCCAGAGAAGATGCAGATCGACTGTGGCTTAGCATTCCAATCGAATGATCAAATTTGCACGCAGACCCAAATTTGCATGCTCCTCGTTGTGCATAATGAGTGCAAGGTGCTGCACCCTGATTATAAAAGAACAAATCAATCAATCAATATAAGATGGATAACAATTTTATTTTGGTCACATATACCAGATGCATAATAATTACAAGGCATACAAGTAAAAAATACAGATATGCAAATATCACACTCATAATATCAGTCTGAAGACAGAATGTAAAAGCACAAAAATGATGGCCGAACAAACATCTGAAAGAAACGAAAATAAACTGAAAGTCCCAATCAGTGATCCCAATGCTGCACAAATCAAAACTACCACTTCAGTAAACGGCAGATAAATGAATCCATGAAGATATTATCATCCTACACAGTGGTCAAATGTATGGAATATGAATTTAAATTAAGCTATAATACTACAAAATAATGAAATATAACAATAAGTTACATAGAATAGTGCAGAAACCTGTATTGTGTTTGCAGACTTCAAATAACCTCCTTCAACAACTATGTTTACACTGTAGTTTGACAATATCATAATATTTGCACCAACGGAAGAACCAAGATATTGTTTGGGGGGAACAAGGATGCACAAAGAGAACAAATCAACGAAGATTTTGAAAATTGACAGAGATCTTGGTAACAGAGATGAAAAACAAACGTATGGACAAATGAGGAAAATGAAATCAAAAGATTGCCAATAAGTGGAGAAGTTGAAAGTGGATAAGTACTTCTGTAGGAACAAGAAAATTAGGAATGAATAGATAATAGAACCTATGCAGAGTCCCATTAATAAAACTGACTGAGATCCCACTGATATACTTCTGTTAACTGAATAGAAACTGTGACAAAATTCAGTAACACCAAAAGCCAAAAAAAAGAATTGGAAGGTTGGCTTCAAAAGTCCCAAAGAACATAGGTCCTAAATCCCACGCACCATAACTACCATTACCCTGACATCTCCTAAATGTCTGCAGATTAAAATCATCTACAACTGCAACTGACTGTTCCCCCTAAGTAAATATATATACCAAAAATAAAACAGCAACACTTCATAGGTTTACATGTTCTATTTCTAATGTTTCTAGAAGTTGAAAGTACAGGAAAGAAAGACTACGCCAAAATAATAAATGAAGTCAAGATATATTTTGTACTATAGATGACATAAGATGATTCCATGAGGGAAATGGAAAGGTGAAAGTGAACACTGAATGTGAAGTGGGCATTTTCTAGAAGGTAGCCAATGGACAAACACCACCAGAAGAACCCAAAAATATTTAATGCAGCCAACAAAGTGAGACCAACAGATGGTCCGCCCTAAAACAGAGGGTATTAAGATTTTTCAGAATACAAGCACACAAATTTCATTTAATCTCATGTTGTTTCAACTTGGTTACCCTGTTAAATCTATAAATTTCTTCAACATCCTACCTTCCCTGCAGAATAGGGCACAATTTTTGTGTACAAGTTTTGCTTGTTTTCTGCACGCATCAATCCAAAAACAATCAAGGATAATATTATCAAAGAAGATAAATCGTCAAACAAAAATAAATAAAAATTACAACCTTATGGAATATGACTCTCAGAACAAAAACACAAAATAGATTATCAAAACGATTAAACACAATAATCATAATAGAAATAATCAATTATCAAAGGTTTTCCTTCACAAGTTTGTTTAGCAAGCAAACAAGCTCCTGTTTGTATACATGGTGGATTCAAGTATGTTTACACATTTTTTAATGTTGAAGAAAAATGTTTCTCTGAAAATAACAGATCAATTCATAAAGCACAAAATGCACTTTCATTTTCACAAGTATCAACAACTCAAACCATGCTGCAATATTTCACAAACAGTCTGAAAATAGTAGATCAACTTATAAAGCAGAAACTGCACTTTGTCATTTCCACAAGTATCAACAACTGAAACCGAGCTAGTAAAAATCACAAAACATCTAACCACGTGTTACAGGTAACAATCAACAGAGTCAAAGCGATTAACAGAGAATGACACAAATGTTTCTCTGTCAATTACAATTATAACATCATGATAAATAATCTTTAAAATGGTAGAAGTAACTGTAGCCTATTCTCAATTCACCAACAGAGGATTTATCATGGCTTTGATTTAAAAAAGACAAGAAGAAAAGGCTAACTAGAACTACAACAAACTATCGATGATTCCAAAGAGAAGCTGTACACTCTATGACTTAAACCAGATAGCTTGAAAGGAGAATGCAGTTTAGCAAGCAATCGTGAAATCCAAATGACACAGTGCCCTCTGACAACATCTCTCTCAACTCTCTCTCTGACCTAAATCATAACAAGTTGCAGAACCATTTTTCAGAGTGCAAGTAAAGACTAAAAAACTTCACATTTTCTTGTTCAGCTTCATTGAAGAAAGTAAACAAGAAAGCTTCTATTTACAGATCTGCTGCCATTTTAGGGTCTTCCACTGGAAACTCAACGAGTCCATTCCGCAGAAACAAAGAAGCAAGAAGCATGTTATAGAAGACAGACATGGTAAACTGCAAGAAGTCAAATGCATAGAGGGAAAAGATAATAGTTGAATGCATTATCACAAAGACATGGAAAACATACTCATGTTACGTGTTTAAAAAACAAATAATACATCAGTAAAAAGATCTTCAAAGCACCGCAAAAGTACCAGCCACGTGTCAATTTATGCAGCCATTCTCACCAACCATACTACAGCATTAAAAAATTCTTTGTCTATCAGGAAAAATCAAGGAAATAGTTTCTGTGTCACACAAAGCACAATAATTCAAACGAGTGGCAAAAAGAAGCTTACTGGACGTAAAGGGAGGCCCGAGGGGCTGAGGGCAGTATCAGTTTTGGGTACAATCAATTCTCGAGGATGGTGATATCTACATGAGGACCCAAATTTACAATCACCAGTTTTCATGTAATATTGACATTCTGGTTGCCCAGGCCTCTCTGGAAATGGATGCTCCATCTGACTACTACTTGCAGGACCAATTGAAGAAAGTATGGGTTGATAAGTTCCGGTATAGGCAGGTGCTGAAGCAGAGAGTTGTGCAATCCCATAAATAGAGCTTGATCCAACAGTGGACTGAGTACCGCCTCCAGGAGAGGTTATTGGATTTACAGGTGCCTGCACCAGGTTGCAGTAACAACTTAAAGAAAAATTGTAGATATAACAAAGACTAAAAAAGGTCCAAGTGAAAGTTGCCTTTTACCAGCCTACCTGGTAAGGATTCCAATCCTGCACCGGAACCATGCTTGGTGAAACCAGCACGGGGCCATAAGGACCTTGTACATATGAGCTAGGCAAAATAGAAGGCCTTGCAACTACTAACCCATACTGTTGAGTTGATGGAACAGATGGAGATTGCACCGTTGGATATAATGTGGGTCCAGGTACAGGTGGGGGCACGGCTGCAACTTGAGGTGCAGGTGATGGAGTTGAAGTTTGCACTCCAGCTGGCTGTGGATGATGGAATTTACATGTTGCACCAAACTTACATTGCCTAGTTTTCATATAGTAGGAACATTCTTTTTCACCCTGTTGTTAATAACTCAAGTTTTAAGTAAGATTAATTGCATATTCTCAGAATTGTAACAACACGAAGAAGTTTGAAAAAAGCAAGATGAGAAAATATACAAACCGGACGCAATGGGTAACCATAATAATTTAATGACACATTGCTAACATAACCAAGTCCTGGCCTGGGATGGTGGTATTTACACGATGCACCAAATTTACATGTCCCAGTCTTCGTATAATACTGCAAAATGAGCAAGAATAATAAAACCAATAAGAAGCAAAACACAATATTTTATTTCAAAGGCAAACAAAAAGATGGCAGCAATGAAAAGTACAGCCCAACTCCAGGGCCTGACTGCTTCCATCACCATCCTACTTCTATTCGGTATCTTATTTCACTATACAGTCAACAATTGTGACCACCAACAATGTATTAGAATAATAATACAAGAGTCAATAGGATATTCGTTGTACACTTATAAGGAGAGCCTCATCAGAATGTAAATGTCATTTGGCAAAATGTGGCGGGAATAGATTTGACCTGACTAACCCTATTTGAATAAAAAATAAACAAAGGAAAAATACATTAAATTGAAGAAACGAGTAAATGTACATTATCTGTTATCAACTAACTCATTAAGAACCAAGTTCCAAAGCCACTACAAATTAAGAAATTGAGTACCTGACAAATCGGCTGGCCCACTCGTTCCGGAAACTCTCCTCCACCGGCTCTCACACCTCCCATGACCTAACAAGCGTTCACTCTTTTAACATTAAACAATAAGCATCAAATTCCCAATCACTACTCAACAAACCTGATCTATTCCTAGCAAGTTCTCATTCAATTAACGTTCAATACCAATAACTTCCACCATCAAATTTCAATGCATACTGCAATAAAATTTCTATAATTGACGAGATCAAAACACAATGGACATCTAAAACATGTGATCACATTCTAAATATCAACCAAATGCGGTAATCAATTAAGCCCCAATAAAGAACAAGGAGAATTCAACGAATTACCGCGCCACGGTCACGTGGATGATTGAAACGACACCTCCACCCATAACCGCAGAATCCGGTCCTCAAATAGTGAATACAATCGGCCTCGTCCGGCCGCTCCGGATACATCTCCGCACCGACTCCCAATCCCAACTGCCACATAGGCTCTACACATTTCCAAAAAAATAAAATAAAATAAAAAATCGAGATCACATCTAATAATCACATTCACTATTAATTCAATCACCCCTGTAGATTCTGATTACAAACAAACAGAACAGAGTAAAAAGCTCGTAAAATCGAAAACGAAATTGAAATGTGGATGCGATTACATTTATACTGACCTTCGAGTCCAGTTTCGGTTCCCGGAGCGATCCATTTCGGAGACGGATCGGACTGCGAGCCCTCATTGACCCGACCGTACCGCTCCATTTCGTACGGGCGGCGAACGCAACCAAATGAAACACAGAGCTAAACGGAGGGAAGAAATTCAGAATGTATGTCCAATGAGTAACCCCCGATCCAATCGGAGAGAACTGCACGTCCGTGTGCCTATCTGCCTTTTTGCGTGCTTTTCTTCTTCCTTACACAGACATAACACGAACTGTTTTTATGTTTCTGTTTGGTTTGGCTTGGGGCTTGGGGTTTTTCTCTCTCCACTTTCACTTGCACAACACACACACTCTTCTTTCTCTCTCGTATTTCAGTTTCCAAAGCGATCGTTGTTGTAGTTGCTGTTTGATCTTCATTTCTCTGTTGTTGTTTTTTGTTGTTTTTCCTATTTTTCTGTTTTTAGTTGTGTGCGGGTATGAATGCGTTAGTTCAGATACGCGCCAAATGGAGTGGAAATTACCCGGAATAGCAAATGATTGGATTTGAAATGACAAATATGTCCCTGAATAGTATCTGCTGAAAGATAAAATGACTAAATTATCCTCTTATCGAGGCGTAATTGGCAATAATGGGATTTAAATTAATTTAAATTTATTTTGAGAAATGGCACCAGGATTTGAAAAAGATAGCACAGTTTGGTACTACGTGGCATCAATAGAGGATCTTCCTTAAAATTGGTAAAAATTCAAGTGCACATATAGCTACGTTTCTATTCTTATTTTAATCAAATTGTTACTACTACGACGCCTCGAAAATAAAATCTAAAATTTATATCATTCTAAAGAAGAAAATCTATAATTTATACACTTAATTGATATCATAGATGATATAAAATATAAAATTATATTATGTCAATAAAATAAATATGTATGTAATGTAATATACTTTCAAAAATATATCTAAACGTAATTATGTTACAATGACATTAATTATAAATTTAATTAAATAAAATTTATAGACTGTATTGTATAAATTTTATTCGAATTTAATTTACATTATTTATTATGATCGACTCATGATCGTTGAATTAATAAATTTAATTAAATTTACCACCTTTCTTATTTCTAACGAATTTGATCATCTAATTCGCTTAAATGGATTGAGATTAAGGTTTTCTTTTTAAATTTAGAATTATTATATAATTTATTTATTTTTTTTTTTTTTTTTAGTTTCGTGTTACATAATTAATAGAATATATAAATATTCTTAAAGACAATATACAATATAGTTTATTGGTACAATTGTCTTCAACTTTCACTTAATTGACCATATGTATGTGTTATTCGTATTAATTAATGATGCCTATCCATGACATAAAAACGCAAATGATTCCATTTAGGTTAGAAATTAATGAATAAACACTTATATTGTTAAGCATTGCAAACTGTTTCCTTGCCTCTTTCGTTTTTATTTTGTCTGCTTCGATTAAACATATCAATTAGCAAAAATAATAATAACGATAATATCAAGGACATATTGGGAATAATCTACATTTATTGTTTTTCCAACCTTGGAATGAAATAGCATATGAGCCAACCATGGACTAACACGTGTGCATCATTGCAAACAAACAAGCATCCGTCTTAGTGGCTTGCACACAAGAATGCCATCCATACGCTCCTTTCCAAGGAGTGAAGTGCAAGAGAATCGAATTTGTGCACGATATTTGTATTTTAAATCTTGTGCCACTATTTGTATCTTTAAAATATATTTACGGCCTCTTAAAAAACACCCATTTGTCCTCCTAGGAGATGTGTGTATTGGTTGATTTTAGTCAACTTTATTTGACTGAATATCTTAAATTAAACTTTGGGATAAAATATGGGATTTTTGTGTATTGTATATTTTAATAGCATAGTTCAAAAAGTCAAAATATTTTTAACATTCAGTCTGTTAATGATACAATTTAAAAGAATAAGAGTGCATTTGACAGTATTATTAGTGCTAACTAACGTGTTTGATTTTTTTTAAAAATTACTTATCAAAATTAAATTATTACATAAGTGCTTAAAATATACATAAAAACTTAAATTAATATATAAATATTTTTGCACTTATTATTCAAATAGTAATTACTTTTCTAAAAAAAATATTAAAATAAAAGATGTCAAAAAAAAATATAAACACAAAGTAAAGCAGCGTTTTTTGTTTTTTGTTTATTACTCTCAACCTCGCCTTAAGTCTCCGAGTCCGCCTGTAAATACGAGGGTGGAAGGGGGATTATAATAAAAATAAAGTCACCTATTTTTTAAAAATTAAAAAATAACTTCAACTCCAATACAACTTTGAAAGTAATAAAACAATTATGTGTTTAATGAATAGTCATGAGATAACTAAGAATGTAAATTGATACAATTAAGAAAATAAAAAATATGGTACAATTGTGTAATTAACGAGTATCAATAAACACATAACTTATTTAGTTATAAATTTTTTTATAATTATTTAAATGACGAGTGTTTTTATAATACAAAATTTTACTAAATTACATGAATTCAAAGTATTTTTTTGATTTATAAAAAGCCTAGCTGTTTATAAATAAAATAAAAATATACAAATTATTTTATTTATTTATTTATTTATTTGTATTACATATGTCACAGAAACCTATTAAGTGAACATATTAATCTTATAATATTTAACTGTGAGTTTTTGACCTAATATAAAATTATATTAAAAAATTATTTCATTTACTTTAATTTTAATAGATATTAAGAACTTGTTGGAGTGGTTCAATTTAATAACTTAGGCCATAAATCAAGAATTATTTACTTAGGTATATAGTTTATCATAGCTTTGAATACACAATTGATCGTATCATTATTTTTAAATTTTAGAGAATAAATATTCCCTATAATTTTTAAAAATGAAAATATTTTCTTTTCTTTTCTTTTCTTTTTTTTGACACATAACTCTTAAATTTAAAACTAAAAATAAATTCTCCCTTATAATTTTAAAAATACGCTTTCCAGAGTCTTTTTTGATAAATTCTTTATTATGATTTCAGGAATACCTCTTATATATAGAGAAAAATAACTTCCTTGAAGTTTGAAACTAATAATAAATACTCCTTTTATAGTTTTAAAAATAAATAAAATTAACTATAAAAATACATGAAATTATTTACAATACATAAATTTTATAGTTTGAAAAACATAAAAAAATTCATAGATTAAAATTTATAAAAAATTCATAAATTAAAAATACTTTAAATTTAATTATAAATTTATAATTTGAAGAACATAAAAAATTTATAAATTAAAAATACATAAAATTATACAAAATAAAAAGTTAATAAAATTTATAATTTGAAGAACATAAAAAAATGTATAAATTAAAATACATAAAATTATAAAAAATAAAAAGTTAATAAAATTTATAATTTGAAGAACATAAAAAAAATGTATAAATTAAAATACATAAAATTATATATAAAAATTTTTATAGAATACATAAAATTTATTATTTGAAAACCATAAAAAATTAATAAATTAAAATATATTTTATATATTTTGTATAAATTTATGTATATTTTATAATTAATTTATCTATTTTTAAAACTATAAAAGAGTATTTGTTATTAGTATTTAAATTTGAGAAGTATTTATTATGAAAAACTATGTAGAAGATATTTATGAAATTATGAAAAATATTTACCATCATTTTCAAACTTAAAAAATATTGGTCACGAAAGTATTTATTATTTTTTACAGTCATTAGAATATTTGTCGTTATCCCTTTTAAATTTACAAATATTTGAAATATGTTTGTATTAGGAGAATTCAAAACAAATGATCTAGTTTAGAATCATCCTCGCTGGCAACATAATAATACATAGATTCGATAAGTTAGGGGTTTAAACCATTAAATATTTGTTGTAATAGTATTGAAATATCTACAAATAGGCAAAAAAAAAAAAAAATCAAAATTATTTATTTTCCATTTTTTTATTGGGAAAATGGAGTGTCGTTATAGTCTTCTCGGCAGCGCGTGGAGTTGCTCTATTTTGTGAATGACAATGAAGCAGGTAAACGTTCATGTGCCGGCCGTTTCAGTTGGATTCCGTTGTAGACCGAACAGCCCAGATCCGTTTTCCACCAACGGATGGCCAAGACCTCTCGCATGTCAGCATCTGTACGGTACCGGATGGAGGGATGACTTGGTGAGTTGGTGATCCGTGGTAGGTCAGAAGTCTATTAATGCATTATTAAACAGTACAAGTAGGTAAAACGAATGACCGGACGTACCCGGTTTTCCAAGGGCTCGATAGAGGAAGAGAATACGGAAACATCCGGTCATCAGGTGGAAAGTAGTTTTGTTTACACTTGGACAAGTTTATCCGATGGACGAAATGTCGGCGAGGTTGTCGTGGTATTGAGAAAATTAAAAAATAAAAATAAATTCCCTAATTTATTAGAATTTATGAATTTTTGTTTTATATGTTAATGTAAATATGTAAAATTGTTATTAATATTCATGAATAGGTTACATGAATTGACTCTCAATATTAAATTCTAGTTGAAGTTTTATTATTTTTATTTAAGGATATAATTTTTTATTTTAATATATAATTTCAAATAACAAAAATTCAAAGATAACAATTTTTATATTTTATTAAATTAATATTTGTTGTCATTTTTTATGTTAATTATTAATGATAAAAGGATAAAATTAAAAATTCGATTACAATAACTTTTCACCATCAATCATTTTGTTGATATTTATCAAATCTGACATCAATAAACGGAATTAATCATATACTTCTACCTGTTAGTAACTAAATATGTTCATTACTCGTAAGACGTTAATCACCATGAGTTTACTAAATATATTTATAATACACTTATGTACAAAAATAAATCTCTCTTATTTGATTAGTGACTCATTTAGCAATTGAATTAAATGTTCTTTTTAATTCAGTGGTAGAATAACATCATGGTAAGTTGGAAGTCATCAATTAATATTTTGTATATAAAAATATTTATTATTTTTTTATTTCCAACATTACATTACAGTTAAAAATTTATTGAAATGGTTTGTGATCAAATTAAACTAAAATTTAGGTAAAAAATATATTCTTATATACTTTTTTTTTTTAATTCAAAATTTCGACTCTAGTTAGATTCTGAAGATCCTCCAGACAACACTAAATCGATACGTGTTTAGCATCGTAGACCTCTTTTATTATGAATACGTACTTACTCATGACTTATACGTGTAAAAATAACAAATATGTTCAGGATTAAATTTAGGACCTCAAGATCAAAAACTACATCACTTTATTAGTTTAACTGCATTTTTGAGAATTTTTTTATGTAAAAATAGTCGACTTAAATATATAAAGAAATCTATTTTGCAACACACGATAAATATTTAACTTAATTATTAAATTTATTATTAAACAATCAATAACAACCATCATTTAACTTTGTAATTCATATTATTATTGGATTAGATTAGATATAATAAGAAAAAAAATTATAGCCTATACTATATATATTTGTTGTGTTGAATGATTAGTTCAATCCAAATCTTATTCGGCTCTAATAATAAAAAAAATTATAGCCTGTACTATATATATTTGTTGTGTTGAATGATTAGTTCAATCCAAATCTTATTCGTCTCTAATAATAATAATTATTAATTTTTAATGTATTATACCTGATATAGATTTAAAAAAGAAATTGACCAATAATTAATACTACCTTTCAACAATGACATTAAAAAATAACCATCACTCGTTATCCTTTTATGATAATGTATTAAGCATTGATATAGTTTACATTTTCAAACGATAACTAACCATGCGGTTTTTATTTATTTATTTATTTTTTAATTGCGACAAAAATACTGTGGCTTATAGGTTGCTTCCGGTCTGAACCGATAACGCACTCAAGCCTACGATGATAACTTGATTATCAAGTGAAATACCAAACCTATAACACCCCCACCCCCACCCCCACCCCCACCCAAACCCACCCCCACACAACAATAAAAATAAATAAATAAATAAATAAAATAAAATAAAAAATAAAAATAAATAAAATTCATGCCAAGTTGTAAAAATTTTTATTTTTACAGAAAAATAAATTATCGAACTCCATTATCAAATGCAGCTCGAATTAATTTATACACATAAATAATCCAACCATATTAGCAAACTTTATTGCATTATAAAATCATAAAATAATAACAGAGATTCAAGTTAATGGACCGTTTAGTCTTTTTGGTTTGTTTTTGTTGCACTAGAATTCAAACCCCACGCACGCGGTAGCACAAGAAAGTCCGTTTGCTCTGGCGTTCATGCTCGACAAGAAAATTGCTGATGCTCAGAAAGCAAATGTGGTGTTTGCCCGGAGCTCTGATGGAACTTGAACAATTGCAATCGGAGGTAGAAGAGATTCTACGTCAAGCACAGGTGCGATAAATTCTTCGTTTTATTCCATGAATTAACCACCCAACGGTCCACCACTCTGCTCTTATACTATCAAACACAGGGAAGATTGGCTGAGATCCACCCTCATCCCTTGGACTCTTAGAAAAAACAGCTTGTTCAGAGTGGTGCCCATCCCAACTTTTATGACTTTTTATTACTCCTTCCTCAACCAATGTGAGAGTGGTTTTCCACATACGTTCTTGTCATTATACTTCTCTTTTGAACAGAAGCTTAGTGAACTTCATAGTCCCCAGTTATAATTTCCTTGAAAGTTTTGACTTCATCCGGCGAGAAGACTATTTCAGCCATCGAACGTTGCTCACCCATTCTTTCTTGTGATTTCAAGAGTTATTTCGAACCCGAAATTAAGATTTTGCTAGATAATGGGGTTGCCCAGTTCAAAAATTGTGATATTAATTATGCGTCATCCAAGAGTGTTTGCAGTGACCGATGATCGGTTTGAGAAGACAGTAAAGGATCTGAAGAGAATGAACCTCGATCCTTTGACTGTCAAATTTATCCTAGCAGTGGCGCGAAGTCATCAATTAGTCAATCCAAATGGGAAAAGAAGCCCGGTATCTATGAGTTGGGTTTTGTTGATACCTAAATTTTTTCTTGTATTATACAAATTTTATTGTTAAAATTAATATAAAAATTTAGTGTATTATACAAATTTTATTATTAAAATTAATATAAAAATGGTGCAAAATAATTTTCAGATTCAGACAAAGACTTTTGGAGGACTACCTGAAATAAAAAAAATGAGTTAGGAGTGAAGTCAGATTATCAACATATAAATTCCGACGACCAAGTCTGTGGATCATCTAAGGCCAAGTTAAAGAGAGGACGAATTAGGAGTGTTTAAGTAATTTATCTATCCAAAATATTGGGTTCGAAAAATATTTATGGCGGAGGATTGGTCTTTGCTAGTTGAACTCTATTTTTTCTCTCATAAAATTCAAAAAGATAAAAAAAAAAATTCCCTTTTCATATAACAATTTCACCATTTATAAAGCCTTTACATGTGCGAGTATCAGAAAACAGGAGTCTGATTAGATAGAATGAGATATGGTCATCTAGCAGGTCTTTTCACCACTCTTTTATGTCGAGTTAGGGTAGTGCAATAAATGCCTACAGTTTATAGGGCATGACGCCTCTTAATATAATGGGACGTTCAAGCTGTTTCTTGAAAAATGTACCCACTTATCTCATCTAAATCTCCTATTTTTAAAATACCAAAATTGGGTCGCCTCGATAATCAAGGTGGCGATTGGGATACTGAGATGACCAAAGTAGGGTCAAGTAGCCCGTTTAACAATAATTGGAGTTGAGAAATACGGGGTCGATAAAATTATCAATATAAGCCCCCTAAGTTTCTGCTGTCGTGAAGCGAGAGTGAAAATTTGAACAGCTTTGATTTATTGAGGCGATTCAATTTTTTGTTGTGGACAGTTTGATGCTTCAAGCAGCCAAAAGTCTTCATTAAATGCAGATACTTTGATTCTTACCGCTGTTCTCTGAAAAATTTTTACTGAAGTACGATGCCTCCTCATAACTTGTGGTATAGTCACGTGTAAATAGATTAGTGACTGCTTTTGAATTGACGCAATACTCTAAAGTGCTATCTTAAGACCCATACGATGTGGCTTATTCTTGATCGCTTGCAAAGCGACTATCTGCATATATTACGTCGCTAGGTGAATATAAATAACCCTAATTTGCTTTCTATTTTTCATTTTCACATTCTTGACTGAGCCAAGTCATCCTCCTTATTTCTCTTAGCTCTATACTTCTGTACCGCCTGCATTTGTTAGCAATAAAGCCTCTCGCGCTATTATCTCACTGTCTATTTAATCGGCAAGATACTATTTTTTTATCCTTTTTATCACATATTTCTTTATGGTAGTATCGTTATAGGTTTCTCATTTGCATGAGGGGAGATTGCGGAGCTGACCTCAACTAGAAAGCCTCTAGGTTTCTCACTAACTAGCATGTAGTTAGGACGGTGAGGATAGGTAGGGAGAGAGAAATTGCGAGGCCTACATTATCCATTGGCCTTAGAAAACATTGGTTCTTCATGCTATTTATGTCCTGACATCATATTGTATACATCTAGGAGATGAGTGCTAGTGGTGAGAGCTGTCGAGTTGGGTCCCTAGATCAATCATCTTGAAAAATTATCGAGGTCAACCCACCGCCAAATTCTCCTATGAGCTCGAGCGAGGAGGGGTCCACTATTGATTCAGTACCCGTTTTCAAAATAGAGATCGAATTCGAGGCCAACCTATTCTCTTTCATAGTTACCACACAAGACTTCGATGTGTATTGGGAGACTTTTGAGGTGGATAACTTATAATCATGTGGGCTGCGTGTAGGGGTGAAGTGTCGAATCAGCTCCCTCCTAGGGAAACTATTTTTAACGAAGAGCTGTTCTTGTTAGGAGTAAGATTGCTGCTTCATCCATTCTTTGTCAAAGTGCTCACCTATTTTTAGATTTTCCTGTATCAACTCGTCCCCAACAGTTAGAGAATCTTGGCCGATTTATACGTCCTATGGCAAAAATACTTTAGTAAGCCCCCAAGCATTCTCGAAGTGGCCTATATATACACACACTGAAAGAACCTAGGGTCTAGTCCTGGCTAATACTATTTACAAACTAGATTAGGAACTCTTAATCTGGTGAGGGGGAATCCTTTCAGTAACAATTACTGAAAAGACAAATGATTTTTTGTCTAGGGCGAATGGGACCTTGCTGTAGAAGGGGAGATCCCAAACAGGTTCGGATCGACTATAGCTTGGTCAGATCACCTCGTCCTAAGTCAAGAGTTGAAAGAAAGAATGACTTTGGTCGGGGACATTGCAGCTGATCAGAAGGAGATTTTGTTACAGGCTTCTCTGATAGAGTCAAGTTTGGTTTTCTCCTACATCTTGCGCATCGCCCTTAATTAGATGAAAGCGAAGGGTAAGATGTCACAAATGAATTATTGTCCTTATAAAAGGAACTAAGCCTTTTTTGGTTTCGTTTTACAGATATGTTGGGGACAGATCAGCGTTTTTTTATCTTAGAGTGTTTGGCGATCGCGAGAAGAGCTAATAAGGGGGTCGGGCAAAGTTAGATGCCGCCACCCCCTCCCTATCGTTAATAAAAAGTTTTAAAGGCTTCCGTAAAGGATAAAGATAAAGATTTAGCTCTGCCTTAAGAGACATCTAACAGTAGCAATAGGCCTTTCCAACTAACTAGGAAGAGACCCAAATTTGGAGAGGGACAGGCTAAGCTATTGAGCGACGCTATCATAGCTGTTCGTGCCATAAGATCTAGCTTTACTGATGTGTTAGGGTCTGACCAGCGTTCCCCAATTTCTTTACCTAGGGTACCAGTGCTAACAATCTCTCATCGCTTTGCTATTTTTTGTTCCTCTATGTCAGACTTAGAGCCCTCTAATTTTTACGAAGATAAGAGACTGATGGTGGCCTACCTCCTCTCTCTCGTTAATATAGTCGTCCCCTTAATAGATAGGGTTATTGATGAGGAAGTAGGCTGTCTTTTTCTTGAGGTGGCGATTAACTACATGCGAGACTTCTCGATAATGGTAAGCCTTTTCTCTCTTCAAAATTTCACACATGCTAACTGTTCCTTCTGCAGATCACCTACATATTTGCTTGACAATAGAAAAAGGTAAAGTCGTATATTTAGGGTGTGACTACCTGAGTCTAGGAGAATAAGCGGCTGAAGAAAGAGATCCTCAGTTTGAATAAAAAATTAGAGAGGGATCACCAAGGCTGGGCAAAGATCAGAGAGGATCTTGCGAAAAGGGTCGCAGTTATAGAATTCAAGATGGTAAATTCTGACCGAGAGGTGCT